>NW_004624836.1:7028586-7038814 GCF_000247695.1 Heterocephalus glaber | reverse complement strand
TTTCATCCTCTCCCCTCCTCTCAGGTACTGTTCGACTAGTGACGGCTGGCACCGTCAGCCTGCCTCGCAAGTGCAAGGTCCTGAGTTCGATCCCTTGTACCAAAAAAAAAAAAAAAAAAAAAAAAGGATCCGACCAAAAAGAGTTACAGACCAATCAGTGTGGAGATTCTCCAAAACAATAAAGCTAGAGGTTTCACTTGACCCTGCTATTCCCCTTCTTGGTGGTATCTTCCTGAAAGAATTAAAAGCATCATACCACAGAGATATATGCACACCATGTTTATAGCAGCACAATTTATAATAGCTAAATCTTGGAAACAGCCCAAATGTCCATCAACAGATGAATAACGATTTTTTATACAATGGAGTACTATTCTGCCACAAAGAAGGATAAACGAGATATTTCTAGGTAAATGGATGCACTTTGAGACCCTATTCTTAAGTGAAATAAATTGGACACACATGTCCAATTTAAATACCACATGGTGGCCGGGGATTTAGCTCAGTGGTTCCGCCGACTGCCTCGCAAGTGCAAGGTCCTGAGCTCGATCCCTGGTACACAAAAAATTAAATAAATAAATACCACATAGTTTCTCTCATGTGAGAAACTGAAAGTGTAAATAAGGACCAAGATGTATAACAGATATTGGAAAATAGGAAAAAAATGTTCAAATAGGAAGAGGACCAGGGGGTGGGGGGAGAAAGGATGGAAGGGAAAAGGAAAAAAAATAGAGATAAAAATGGAAGCAAAGCTTTTATAAATAAGGAGGGAATGAGGATTTGAAGGGAGGGTAGGGAACTGGGGAAAAAAGAATGAAGATATAGTACATACAGGTAAAGTAAATTCCCTATGATGAATGTATCATTATGTATATCTAAAATGTACCAATAAAATTAATTTTTAAAAATCATATATATATAATTTTTTTGTACTGAGAATTTTAAAAAAGAGAAACTGTTTAATGTTTTAGAGTTGTTAATCGTAATAAGCCTGTCCCTGCCTCTTGACTTCTATGGGAAAGTTCTCTGTCCTTAGCACAATTTGCTACTCTCAATTTCCAACAGCCCAACTCACTAGCTTAGGAAACAGCCAGTCAGTCGACAGGCTGACAATTCATAAAATCTCTAGTTTTAAATATGCGTAACCAGATAAGAACTAGAAGTAGAGATCTAAGGATTCACGAGGAAACAGAAACCAGCATCCAAAGCTCTACAGTAGAGAAGGGCAATAGAATGTTGAAAGAGTAAGCAAAACAATCAAAGAGACAAGGTAATGACAACAGAAACAGAGCAAACTTGGCCAAGAAAAGAAACATAGAGAGGGTCTCTCCAAATGCCTAACTTTCCTGGTGGTTTTCTCCTTCCTATTCTTAAGAATCATGGCCACACACCAGTTCCTCTGGTGAGTGGGCTTCCAGTAAAATCTCTTTTGTTGCTTACCAACTTTTGATAGCCTTGCAAATTATAATTTCATTTGATCTATCATTTGTGCACCTTAGTAACAAAATCCTTACTAAAGAGAACAAGGGAACTGGTGAGGGGAGATGATTAAAGTATGTTATATACATGTATAAATCTACCAAAGTGAAGTCCATCAATCTGTACAACCAATATTCACTAATAAATGAAACCTTAGAAAAACCAGAGGCAAAATATAAAAATGTAGGGGCCGGGGATTTAGCTCAGTGGTTCTGGCGCCTGCCTCGCAAGCACAAGGACCGGAGTTCAATCCCCGGTACCAAAAAATATATATATAAAAATGTAACTGTGGTATAATGAAGAATAAATCTGGTGTGTGTCCCTTGATCCTGACACAAAGCTTCATAGAGACTTGGAATTTTCTGATTAATGGGAGTATCTTGTTATTTACAAAGAGTCCCTTTGCACCATACCTGAGTTTACACGAAGGGTAGGACACACAGTGCGCCCTCAGTTTCAAGAGAGGGGCTGGCTATACCAGAAAGACCAAGGTTATTAGTAGAGGGTTGGAACTCTTGGCCCCAGAACCATTACCTCCAGGGAGAGGAGAGGATCTGAAGACAGAACTTAATCACAAAATCAATGATATTCTAAGACTCCAATAAAATTCTACACAAGTAGTTTGAAGACCTTCCTGGTGAGTGAACACTGATGTGTAGGGAAGTCACTATTAACTCTGAATAGTGTCAGTATTGAATTAAACTGCAGGCTACTCACTTGTCAGAAAATTAGTCATTAGGATACTCACTTCTTGTCAGAAAATTAGTTATTAGGATACTATCTGTAATGGGTGGTATCTAGATAACCTCCCAAAGCCTCATGTGGTCATAGGTGGGGATTTCTGGAGGTGGCTAGATTTAGGATGTGTGATGCTGGGATTAAGAGTGCCCTACCCTGGGTGTGGGTGGCACTAATTAATAGGCTTACAGCTTGGATAGAATATAGAGGGGGGAAAAAAGCTGTTTTGTTGCTTGCTGCTTGTCTTCTGCTGCCTCCTACTTGCTCTGCAATGCCCCTCTGCCATGCCACCCTGCCTTGGAACCAGCTGACTATGCACTGAAACCTCTAAAACTGTGAGCTACAATAAACCTTTCCTGCTTAACTTTGGATGTTGGGTATTTTCTGAGCAATGAGAAAAGTAACCAAGACAGAATTTGGTACCAAGAAGTAGGGTCATTGCTATGACTATACCTGACCGTGTGGTTCAGGAGCCTTTGGAACTGGCTTGTAGGAAGAGGTTGGAAAGTTCTGGAGATGGTGGCTGAAGAAGCAGCCCAGGAATGCTTTAAGCTGTACTTTATAGGAAATTCTGGTCAGATCCCAGAAGATGAGAATGCTGATAAAAACGTAGAAGGTAAAGACCAAGCTTAGGAGATTTCTGCTGGGAAGGATTGCATTGGCTCTTGCACTTCAGATCGTGAGTGTTATGCTTTGGCAGAAAACTTTCACTTTGCTCATGTCCAGAGACTTTACCTGAGACTGAGATTAAAGGCAGAGGATTAATTCATCTTGAAGAAGAAATTTCATGACAGTCTAATGTTGAGGTGGTGGCGAAGGCTACTCTTGGGGGCATTTAGCCAGATCAACTATGTTGAGAATCAAGAGCAAAGAGCCCAGTAGAGTGATTTAAAGCATTTTCAGTTTGGCCAGAAAGGAAGCTCCAGTGAAGTTATGGCCTACAAAGATGGAGCAGAGGAGAGCCTGGATGCAGAAAAGATGGCCTAAAGATATCACAAAAACCAGCAGGACTGTACCCTTTGTAGACTTCAAGGATGTTTTCCTTTTTTTTTTTTTTTTTTTTAAAGAAGAATGCTTCAAAAAAAAGATAATAGGAAGTAGGGAGATCTTTTTCAAATGGGAAGGGGATCAAGAGATGGAAGGGTAGGGAAGAGGATGAAAAGAATTGAGATGTGTTACGTGACAGGTCCCCCAAGTTGGACCCCTACCCAAGCAGACCCACTAGCCGCATCCACAGAAGCACAGAGATAACAAGAAGCCAGCAGCCACGCTGCTGCTCTCACCACCACCCTGTTTATCAGCCAGTCCCAGGCCCATCACCCATGGGACTCTAAAATTTTCCACCCTCTTCATCAGAGCCCCTTCCCCTACCTAAAATGCCCCATATAACCACGAACACCCTCCTCTCAGTGCCAACGGCCCTCCTGCTCTTGGCCCATCTGCACCCAGATGGCAATAAACTCATTGCATGTTGCTTACACTTTGCCTGCCTTGGTGGTCTCAATCGTGCCTGTCTGACCTTACATTATGTACATGGACCACCAACTCCCCAAAAACAAATGTGGTAACTCTGCCATTGTGGTTCTCTAGGCCCCTAGAGGCTTTGGCCCCAGCCTGAGCTTTTTCCTCTATCTCCTGTGTCTCCACAGAGTATCCTGCTGAACCCAGCCTCCCCTTCCCCTTCTCCTCCTCTCCCTTGGAGAGCCCCTCCAGGCAGCCACTGCCTTGCAGCCCAGTGACTGGAGGGCACCCCCACCCACACACATACATACACATCAGCATGGCCCAGATTCTTCCAATTCATTTTCAGGAGTGGCTGGGCCTGGGCTGGTGAGGGCTCTGGTAAGGATGGTAGGAAGGAAGAGGCTGGAATCTGAGCCTGAGTACGAACAGGTCTGGGGAGGAAGGGGGGGACCAGACAGGATGACTGAGGCCTCATTGACCTGTTCGGCGAGCACTGAGAAGAGGGCATATAAGCGTGCTAACATGCTACAGGGAAAAGTAAAAACACCTGAGGTTAAGTTGTTTACCCAGAGAAGTACCATGGAAGATAGGAGACAGATGAATCCTGTGGAACTCTAATTGCTAGCACCCATATTTGAGTGAATAAAGCCAAGGTGCACCAGTCATTTAGTGCTCTATGTCGAAGGGAGACATGAGCCCCCTGACCCCCCAGATTTTAACCTCTGTGTATTTTTCATCTTCGTCACCCCTTGGTCAGGTTCAATCTCACCTTGTAGGCTGTTTCCTACAGGAAGGGAGTGTTGGTCTTTGGCATAGAAGGAAATGGGCACTATCTTGAAAGCTTAAAGGGTTAAATAACATGGGGCTTGGACGAAAGTGATGAGTCAGGGTGCAAAGGGTGCCAAGGCCAAGCCCATTTCTGAAGGCCTCTGTCTTGCTTCCTGGGTGGCAAGAACTGCACTTACCCCTTCCCCATTTATTGGGTTCATTCATTTGGGTGGGGGGATAAGAAGGGAGATTCTCCAGTGTTTCTCCCAGAACAAGAACTATCCTCAAGCCCCTGAGCCAGTGCAGAGTATTCACCTTCCCTTGCTCTTTTGCCCTTCGGATCTGCACCCTGGAGTTTTGTGGTATGTGGGTGGAGGAGGAGCAACCTTTTTTATTCCTCTAAGGCTTGCAGCTGAGAAAGGCTGGGAGTAGGGGTGGGGGCTGTGGCTTGTCTCTTGCCTCTCTAGAGACCGTAGAAACAGATAGTCAGTGAAGGAACAGAAAGAGGGCAGAATTGGGGAATGCATTTCTCGGGGCCACGTCAATCTCATAAGTGTGTGGGATCAAGGTCCCTAGTGGACCTATTTAATTTTTTTTTTTCCTTTCTTGATTTCTCTGGGAGTAGTGTGACTCCTAATCCCTCTTTAATTCTAGAAGGTAGGAAGAGTTTTTCCAGAAGTTTTCTTGGGAGCCTCTGGAGTTTAGCAGGTAGTTGTGGGATCATGCCCTGAGTACTTCCTTCAGGACTGCATGGATTTGAACAGGGCCTTGGGAATACAGCACACTTTCGTGCATTCACACAGGGTTAGTTGATCTGTAACTGGCTTCTTTTAGTGGGTTCTAGTGTTCCTTCCCAGGGAGTTTTATCCTGGAGGCAACATGCTATTGTCTAATCTGGCAATGTTCCAGTGCCCTACATGGGCAGGTGACCATTGGGAGGTCTTCTCTGAATTAAGCTACTTCTGATTTTCCTGGTTCAACAATCCTGACTTACTTTAGCTGGAAAAACTTATATTAACACCTCCAGTATCCCTTAAAGAAGCCCACGGGCTAATTTTATGAGATAGGATGCAGTGGTTTGATATATTAATATTAGTAATGTAATGAACATCTTATTCAAGCCAATTTATTTAATTCCCCCCACTGGTATAACATACAAAAAGGATTTTTGCTATTAAAACAGTTTAACACCCAGGCTATGAGTAAAATCATCTCATATTTCTTTACAGGTATTATCACATTTGCTTGCAACAGCAAGAAATTATTTTTCTTTAATACTTACAAAGAATCTTTGCCTGTAAAATGAAAAAGATGTGATCATTATGTAGTGCAAACATCTATGAATAAGAACTGAAAAAAGAAATATACTCATAGGGACGGGGATTTAGCTCAGTGGTTTCGCCACCTGATGTGCAAGCTCAAGGACCCAAGTTCGATCCCAGGTACCAAAAAAAAAAAGAAATATACTCATAAAGAAATATACCCATCAATAAAACCAGAATACTTTTTTCCACATGAAGAGTACATTCTTTTCCTACAGCCAAATTATAATCATAGAATTGTTTAATTGGCACAGAATCAGAACAGGCGTCATAATTAGATAAAAATAAATGCTCAACATCAAAAAAGCCAGACATTCAAGAAGTCCATACACCAAAAGTTCAACAGTAGTTTTACTTGTGTGACAGATTATTTAAAAAGGGCTGGGGATTTAGGTCAGTGGTAGAGCACTTCCTTAGCATGTGGCAAGGCCCTGAGTTCAATCCCTACTACCACACAGACAGACAGACACACACACACACACACATAAGTATCTCTTTACTTTTATTTTTCACTGCTGGGAATGGAACCCAGGGCCTCAAGCATGCTAGGCAAGTGTTCTACCAGTGACCTACACCCACATCCCTCTCTTTATTATCAGGAAATGATGGCATTTCTATTTTTAAATAAGGTAGAAAAAATAACCAGTTATTAACATTAATAAAAAATCTAACTTATGGTTACATGTGGCTTATAATGCCTAAGGAATAACACATGATGCATTAGGGAACTACATGATGACAATTACAATTGTTAGGATACAGAAAGACTTTAATAAATATCTCTAGAAGGGATGAAGAAATATTACAAACTCTAAACATGTTAATTCTGAATGCTATTACTGTATCCCTAAGTGAATTTTTTAGGCAAAGCAGACTTTACAAACTAATTTCAAATTCATGGACTACAAAACAATAGCTAAGAAAATATTTTAAGAGAATAAACAAGGACAGAATAGACCAGAAATTAGCAAACCACGGTCGCTGGGCCAAATCTGGCTACTGCCAGATTAACATGGTCACATTCATTCATTTATGAATCACCAACAGCTAACTAGACAGGTTGAATAGTTTCAACAGAGACTACGTGCTTTAATTTCTTCAAAATTTGTTTATTCTTGCCTAGAGGCTGCCAAACTAAGTGATCATGTAGATAGAACCAATTACAAATGTGCCAGACTCTTTTTACTGGGATCCACTGGACTGACCTTGTAGTAAAAGGAGTTCATAACTGCTAAACTACATGACTTCCATCCAAGGCCTATTAGATTAGCTCTCTGGAAAAGAAAGGCCCCTGACTGGTCTCACACTGACCTTGCTCAGCTCAAAGCAGCTAGATTGAAACTTCGCACATTGTCCCCTAACCACAGTTAGGGATACCTCTTCAGAAGGGGGAATATTATAGACAGCTAAGTTAGAAATTAATAGGTAGTCAGACAAGGCTAGGCCCAGGAAGGAGTCAGAGCAAAAGATGAGAACACATCAAAACTGTGGCTCCAGGAGCATCTGAAGAAGGCAAGACCTCAAGATTAAAATTACAAAGACCAGAGACTTACGTATTTCCGTAAGGGATAAATGGAAAATTGGGATTATACTGCAATTGGTACCACTCAGTCCATTAAGTCCAGACAGACATCAGTCACCCAGGTGGGTGACCAGAACCTCTGTACCTGGCCCTTCCCAAAAATACCTGTTATGTCCATGTATCCTTGCTACGTGACCTGCTTCCCTATTGGATCAATCTTAGCTAAGTGACTATACTTGTAATCTTATTGCTTGATCATAGTTTGATCCACATTGTACTCACCTAGTCATTTTACCCTATAAAACATTCTTAGAGAAATGACCTCGGCGGCAACCCACCTACAGGTCCCCTCCTGTCTCTCAGGAGCTATTTCTCAATAAATCTTTTCTACTCTTAACCTCCATTGTTCCTTAGAATTCATTCTTCAATTTTAGGGACACAAACTCAACATATGTGACATCTAGCAGGTTGGAAGTTATTTTTTCCTGTATCATTACCAAGTAATGAGATAAAGAGTAGACACACCACTGCCACAGCCCAGGCTAGCATATTAAGAGCCTACAGTTACTATGGCAAATATATAAAAATATCTTTGCTAGATACAGAAATATGTTTCAACACAAAGCAATACTATGGCTAAAAAATATCAGGTGATCAAGGAATAAAAGATAACAAGAACTTCTGAAACTGGTAGGTAAATTCTGCAAGTGCCCTCATGACTTTAAACTATAGCATCTGTTATAACTTAAAACGTTATGATTTATATCTGGATGTCCCCCCAAAGCCTCATACACTCAGAGGTGGGGCTCATGGAAAGTGACTGGATTATAAAGGAGCTAGAACTGGCTTAACAAGTAGGGAGGAAGAGCCTGGTCAGAAAAGGAAGGTCACTGGGAGGAATGACCTGGAAGGCCGCATCTCCTTCCCTGGTTCTTACCATCACTCTCTGCTTCTTGTCAGCCATGAGGTGAGCAGCTTTTCTTCTGTCATGCCTGTGCCATGCCTTTTCTTTTTTGGAGCTGGCCAACCATGGACTGAAACATGAGCCAAAATAAACCTTCTCTCCTTTAAATTGTGGGTGTCAGGGATTTTGTCCCAGTGTTTTGGAAAGTAACTAAGACACTTAGTTACTTTCTAACATTTCTGCCTCAGGAAGAGTTAGAACAGTACAACAAAACATCCTTAGAAATTAATATGTAAGATGATGAGCATGTACACAGTGGTCAAGAAATGCCGTAGAGCACATCTGAATCAACTGGTGGTCACACTAAAGCAGAACTTGGAGAAAATCAGCTTTCCTCTTAGCCTTAAGCAGTTTCTCCTAGCTTCATGCAGACTCCCTGAAGGATTCCTCCTTCCTGTAACTACTGACCTCTGCTCTGCTACAGATAAGGTGAACTGCAAGATTCTTGTAAATGGTCCTGTGATGTCCTGGTTTCTTAGGAATCTGTTTTCCTTCAAGGCTGACCTCTGCTGATACTGATAAGGTAGACAATTATATTCCTGTAATCTGAGTCCTGTGACACTATAGTCTGTTTTCTCTTGAGATATTGATAAGGTTGACAACCTGTTTGGTAAACAAGGTCTTATGACATCATGGAATTCCTTATATCTGTTTTCTTTCAAGGGTAAACTATTAAACTGTCACTGAGTAAATAACTGCCTTAAGTCTTGTTTCAGCCAACTCTTTGGACAAAATATATGAAACTGGAGCCTGTGAATGGGGATGTAGCTCAGTGGTGCCACACCTGCCTGGCAAGCTCAAGGTCCTGAGTTCAATCCCCAGTATGGGGGTTGGTGGGGGGGGGGGGGACCAACAGAAACAACAACAAAAGAAACTGGAGCCAGGCCGGGGATTTAGCTCAACGGCACCGTGCCTGCCTCCTAAAGCAGAAGGTCCTGAGTTTGATCCTGGTACCACAGAAAAAAAAAAAAAAAAAAAAAAGACACTGGAGCCTTTCCTTTGTTTGAGGCTTAGTTCTTTGGACAGAAGTCTGGCTGAGACAATGTACCTAAAATCCTGGAATAAAACCCTCCTGTTTCCCAGTGGTCTCTCCTGTCTCCTGAATTCTGCAACAACACTCATAGTCCCATCTAAGATAAACTGTCCCACTCATAATTCTAGAGAAGAGTGTTCTAGGAGGCAGTCCTAGACAGGAATGATTTTTAGAATATTACCTGTCCTGTCATTCAGAGTGTGCCAGATGTAATACATGCTATCCAAATGGTATGTCACTACAAGACACAAAATGTGACTACCCAAGCAGACACTAGTTAAGTCACTAAGATTCTTTATACTAAGGAACAAAGCTTGTGAGATGCAAAAAGAGTGAAGCTTGTAGCAGAAGGAGTTGAATATTAATGGTCAGGAGTGGGAAAACATGAAATACAGCCAAGACACTGGGGCAGTAAGCATAGTTTACTTATGAATTGAAACATTTGGGGAAGCAGAAGGTAAACACAGCTAAGAGGGAAACTAAAGCTTCAGGTGACAATGAGGAAGGCAGCAAAACAGAGACACAAAGGAAGTAAGACATGCTATGGTTATTAGTTACATGATACAAACCCTTCTTGCTGACATTCTCAGATCTGTCTTAGAACCATTTCCATTCTCAGAGAGGAAATTAAATTTCATTTTCTTTAAATTTTAACTGTCTCTATTCCACCAGTTTTCCTATTTGGACTCTTATGTAAGTAGACCCTTGTCTACTTCAGAGGATGGCCATGCCTAACTCTGTGTGGTCTGAATTGCCTGGCTGACCTAAGAGAAGTCTTTTATTTTGGGGAGGAATACAGGAAGCTACCAAACCAGAAATTGCTAACTAGACTGTAGCCACAACTGAAGCTCACCAAGAATGTGAGTTTTGGGCCAGGGATTTAGCTCAGTGGTTCCGCTGCCTGCCTCACAAGCACAAGGTTCCAAGTTCGATCCCCA
>NW_004624836.1:6999068-7009388 GCF_000247695.1 Heterocephalus glaber | reverse complement strand
ACATGGGGCCAGGGATTTAGCTCAGTGGTTCCGGCGCCTGCCTCGAAAGCACAAGGTCCTGAGTTCGATCCCCAGTACCAAAAAAAAAAAAAAAAAAAAAAAAAAGATAAACATGGATGTGTAAAAATTTACCTACAGGAATATTCATTATTTACACACAATTATTAAAAGAGAAGGGACTAGAGGGTATAACTTAGTGGTAAAACACTTGCCTAGCATGCAGGAAACTCTGTATTCAATCTCCATCACCACAATAAATGAATAAATGAAATAATTGAAACAAGCATCCAAAATCATGTACAATTAAATTTTTATATTCATAAATGGCATATTATGTGCCAATTTAAAAATATTACTAAAGTATATTTAATGGTATGGGATATATTTCAGATCTGCTTAGTTTAAAAGAGCAGTCAGGCTGGGGATTTAGCTCAGTGGTTCCACCGCCTTCCTCGCAAGCGCAAGGATCCAAGTTCAATGCCCGGGACCAAAAAAAAAAAAAGAGCAGTCAACAAAATATTTCATTAATTACCCTAACATCATCAACTGCCAAAGATTGTCATCCGCCTCCCAAAAACTCATATTTGAACATGGAAAGAAAATACTAATAAATTAAATATAACAAAAAACAAAACTGAAATAATAAATTTAGCAAACATAATTCAAAATCCTTGAAAAGTAGGAATTTTCTTTCAGAAATGCAAGGTTGGTTTACTATTGGGAAAACTATTAAATGTAAAAAATATACCAAAAAGGCCAGAGGAAAAATATTTACTTTCATGTTCAACAATCACTTACCTGACTGAGTGAAATATCTGTTACTTTGTCCAGATCCCCTTTCAAGATATCAATGGGAGGATTACTGTCTCTAAATCCTGAAAACCAAATTTAGGGATTGACATAGCAAATTACCAAAACCATAGCTTCCTATTTCAACTGTTGGGACAGAGATTATAAGCAAAGTAACTTCTGTTAGATTTGCTTAAGAGCCTAAGTAAAGTGGAAGACATGCTGGTGAAGAAGCCAAACACTACAGCTGATAAGACAAGAATAAGAACAAGTAAGGTAAAGACAATGCCACTTCTAAGCTATGCAAAGATAGACTCATGGCAAAGATGTTCCTCTGAAGAGATACTACTAACATCACCCATAAAGATTATATTATTATTCTACCAGTCATGCACATGAGGCACAGATCACAAGACTTTCCAAGGAGAGCTTTATCACTGCTATTGTATTACACACAGTATGAATAAAATCATTCAGAACGTTTACTTACTGTAGGTATGTCTTTTTGTTCTAAACTCTTTGTGTGTATATGTGTGCATACACATACAAGCATCGTGAGTACATGTACACACACACACACACACACACACACACACACACAATAATGTAGAGCAAGGGACAGAATGCTATTGCCTGTGGCCCAAATCCAGCCTACTGCCTTCACACTAATACATCCCAGCGCCTTTCTTTTTTTTTTTTTTTTAATTTTGAGACAGGGTCTCACTAAGTTGCAAAGTTACCAAAGCTGGGCTTGAACTTGTAATCCTCCTGCCTCAACCTCCCAGAATGCTGAAATTACAGGTGTGCACTACTACACCTGGATCCTACTGCCTGTCTTTATAAAATGAGTTTGTCATGACCATTTGTTTTCATATTGTTTATGGATGCTTTTTGCTACAACCACAGAGTTGAGTAAACTATCTGACCCTTTACAGAAAGTTTGCCAATACCTACCATAGAGAACCTCTTAGGGCTGGGGGTGTAGCTCAGTATCTCAGTATAGAGTACTTGGCTTGTATGCTTAGGCCCTGGGTTCTATCCCCAGCAACAAAACAAACAAACAAACAAACAAAAACCAAGCAAACCCTTTATGTGATGAATACAACCTAGACCTAGAAGAAAACCTAGACCTAACAGAACAAAGGAAATTTATGCTTAGAACCGTTTACCAAATTAATTAGACTATTTCTTTCTTTTTTTTGGTACCGGGGATTGAACTCAGGACCTTGTGCTTACAAGGCTGGTGGCGGAACCACTGAGCTAAATCCCTGGCCCTAATTAGATTATTTCTAATAAACTGAGTTAAGTAGTCAAGTCAGAAGACTATATTATAATCTCGTGTGAAGGAAAGCACATTAAGCGATAAGAACCAATGATGCTTATGAATAAGAATGATAAAATGTATGAGTGACCTCACAAAAGGTTGCTTAAGAAATGACAACCTCCAAAATTAGGTTCTATAAAAGAATACAGATCTGAATGACCTAAAACAAAGCTGAACATTCCTATCTCAAAATCCAAAATCTTCCTAAATTCAAGTAGGAGCATTTTAAATTTCAGATCAGGAATAGTCAACCAAAAAAGTCTATATAAATACTACAAAATCTAAAAACTCTGAAATCTGAAACACTTTTAGTCTGAAATATTTAAGATGAGGTATGGTATTCAGGGCCGGGGATTTGGCTTAGTGGTTCTGCCGCCTGCCTTGCAAGCAGAAGGTCCCGAGTTCGATCCCCGGTACCAAAAACAAACAAGATAAGGGGTATTCAACCTGTAGACATACAATACCATGTTAAAAGTATCACTGGCTAGTAGATGTGATGGTACACGCCTGTAATCCCAGCACGTGGGAGACCAGCCTGGGCTACATAGTATGTTCAAGGCCAGCCTGAACCACATAGCAAGACCCTGTCTCCGCCCTCCCCCCCAAAAAAAATCATTAGCAGAGGTACCAAGGAGTAACTGGTTCAAAGCCTTATATACACTATTTCCTTGCAGATAAATTTAGAACCATCTTCAAGTGCCTCTGCATAACTCCCCATCATACTTTGTTTTCTTTTTCATGAAGACTGTCACAGGGTATTTTGAAAATAAAGTCATGCAATAAGAGTACAAATAAACTGGGTGAGGCACATAGCACACATGTAATCTCAGCTACTCAAGTGGCTAAGGAAGAAAGATGGCAAGATTTAATCCCTAGTACTACAAAACGAAAAAAAAAGGTTCTAAAAAGTAAACAGAATTCTTGAAGGTTCCCAAGCCCTCCCAGAAGCCCGGACATCCCAAAATCATTAGCTATAAAGGTATGAGGGTGAGGCTCCTGATCTAGTCTTTTTGAGCATGAGTAGTTGTTACCTGCCTTCAACAGAATAACATGGTAAGAAGGTTCCTAGACAGTAGGTATGTAACTTGCCTTTCATAGAAAGTAGAAAAGAAAAACTGCTATAAAGGGTTTTAGCTAGAAGAGCATTACCAATTCACTCATATGTTGCTGAGAGGGAATACAATAGGGATTACCAGGAATATACAGTAGACAAGATTTAACAGGGAAGGCTGAAAGAGGTAGAGGAGGATTTCAAGTTCAAGCAGAAGGATTTCAAGTTCAAGGCCAGTGTGGGCAGCTTAGCAAGACCCCACCTCAAATTTAAAAATCTTTTTTAAATGGGGATGGGGATGTGGCCCAATGCTAGAGCATTTGCCAACATTCTTGAGGCCCTGGGTTCAATTCTAAGTACAAAAAGAAAAAAAGGATTCTGACTTCCAATTCCAGAGAACAATTTGTACACATTAACTAAGTGTTTCTTAAAGAATTCAAGGACTTCCCCCCCCAGTTCCAGTATTATTACACTTCGCTATTTTATGCTCATTAAAGACCAAATTCCAAGATTTAAAAAAAAAAAATTAACTTTAGAACACTTAAATAGAAAATGAGAGGGTTCTGGCGCCTGCCTCACAAGCGCAAGGTCCTGAGTTCAATCCTTGGTACCAAAAAAAAAGAGAAATGAGAGGGCTAAGGGTGAAGCTTAGCAGTAGAGCGTGTTTTTACCATGTGCAAGGCCCTATGTTCAATCCCTGGAACCACAAAGGTGGGGGGGATGAGAGGTTAGCCTAATAGTAGAGACATGTTTAGTTTGCACAATGCCCTGGGTTTGATTCTCCAACACAAAACAAAAAGAAAAAGAAAAGAGCATCATGAATTATGCTCCTAAATCCTGGTTCAACTACTAATTAGCATTATGATCTACGTAAATTTACTTAGGCTTCCCAAGACTCATCTTTGAAATGAAGATAGAAACTAACACGTACCTATTTGAGTTTTGGCAAAGACTCAATGACAGAATATATACACATATGGCTCAGAGCAGGTGGTCAAGAAATGACATCAGATTAAGGCTACATGTCACATATTTCTTCAGTACAAACCTGCAGAAAATTAACCTTCCAAGGTGGCTTCTCCCCCAGAAAGGTTAAGACATATAACAGAAATATACAGAAAAGTCTAAGAGGGACGTATACTAAAATCAGGATAAAGTTAAAATTAGGAAATATAAATTATAATTTTGGATACTTATGAATTGCCTAATTTTAAAAGTTAGCCCTGAAAAGGAAGAAATGGGAGAAACATATAGAATAAATGAGTTAATTACAATGAGGCATACAAAACACAGCCCAATTTGTGAATATACTCTTGGTGAGTCAAATTTGAGTGGGAAAAAAAATCAAAAGCTGATCCTCAGCAGTGGTGATTACAGATTGGAGTAACTATATCTATCTAAGCTACACTGAGATTATATTATAGATGTAGAGTATGTTACAGGCTTTGAAAGTCCTGATCTGTCACTTGTACTAGAAATGGCATTTCTAAGAGTTTCCCTGATAGGAGTCAGGGCAAAATCAGCCTTTCTTCCCCTACTTACCTTATTCACAATTACCTTAATCACTGAGAAAAAACCCCCCTCCTCTTCTGGTAGACTATAAAACAGTTTTCAAAGATATCCTTCACACTGGGCATGGTCGCACACATCTGTAGTCCCAGCACTGAGCCGGCTGAGGCAGGAAGATCACCAAGAGTTCGAGGCCAGCTTGGGCTACATAGTGAGCTCAAGGCTGGCCTAAACTACATAGTGAGACCCTGTCTCAAAAAAGATATCCTTCACAATCCAACCTAATGAGGAGTTATAAAAAGAAGAAGATTGCTTGCATCATCTATTACCTTCCCCGAACTCAGCTGGATCAGCCTCCATTGCATTGAGAGACATCAGCAGGTATCAAAAGAGAGAACAGAGGAAAGAAAGAAAACACAAGATGCTGCTTAATTTAACTTAACCATTTTAATGGAATTTTTCATATCATAATGTAAAATCCAATATGACACTTACGATACATTATACGTTTTTAACTTGTGTGTGTATATAGCTGGTGATTGAACCCAGAACCTTGCACATGCTAGGCAAGGGCTCTACCACTGGGCTACATCTGCAGTCCACATTATATACTTACTGGTTATTTATTCCTTTGCCCAACCTCACAAGAATGACAGTTCCATGATGAGGACTTTGTTAATGTATAGAACAGTCTCTGGCATTTAGTAACTACTTATTAACTATCTGCAGAAGGAAGGCTAAGTGTTACACTGTGGTCACTTTCCTCACTGCTCTCTGCTGCCAAATAAGGAAATCCACCAAAACTATGGATAACTTATCAAGACTTCTACACAACGAACATCTGTGATGACAGGGAAATTATCCTGGCACTCCGGAGAATATGCGAAGCAGGAAGCCTCAGTATAAATAATAGATAGATCTTAATGTTATTCTTTTTTTGGTACTGGGGATTGAACTCTGGACCTTTCGCTTGCGAGGCAGGCACCAGAACCACTGACCTAAATCCCTGGCCCTCTTAATGTTATTCTTGACCAATGATAATGCTGGTTGTCTAGGAATCTGCACGTTTAACAAGCACCCCAGGTGATTTTATACATAATAAAATTTTACACCATGGAAATTTCCATCATCTGGAAAGTACAATCTCTGAAGCCATTATAAAAATCTTTTAGTGTAAGATAAAAACATTTCTGTCTCACATAACCAGCCTTTTTGGATTTGGATGAAATCTAGATGAAGCACTGGGTTGAAGCACTGGATAGAAGATACAACAGGGCTTGGATTCAAAACCATATTCTACCCCAACTAGCTACAAATTTGGGCAACTTCTAATTCCCCCATCCATAAAAAATGGGAATGTGGGAAAAGGAAATTAGATTCTTTATTCTCTAGTACAGCTTGAATATTTTAACCTGCTTTCTAATCATAATAGGAAAACATCAAATAATTAGTGCTTGTTATTAAGACCACTTTCTATGTTCGTTCCCACTGTATGGGCAAACCTACCAAAGCCACTTACCAAGATTTCACAATGGTTTGATAACTATGTACATATAGGATACTGATTTGAGACTCTCCCAATTCTCTCATAACCTCAATGGACTAGGCTGGACTCAATATATCTCTTCACCAGTGCCTTGGTTTCTCACAGCATTTGCCATCACCTGTAGAATACGAAGAAGAAACATTTAAGATGGAACAGTCAAAGTTTGAGGTCTAGCTTTAAATTTATTTTTACCACTTTGGTCATCTATTCAGCTAGACTATGAACTTCAGATTTCCATTCTTGGTAAACTTTTACATTAGAATCACAATTATGTTCTTTATCTCACAAAGGCTTATAGTTATTTAATAAAGATTCTTATTCCCACTTTAAATATGATTTACTTGGGTACAGATGCACCAAATGATTATAACCAAAGTGTTAAGAAACTCTCAGATGTGAACTGACCTTCCTAATTCCTGCCAATATCTATCTCTTTGATTAGAGGGTAAACTTGATCCCTTAGCGACCTTTCTACAGCTGGCATTTTATGAATCTACAATCCATACTCCTTACCAAAATAGCCTGTGAAGGTGAATGAAACCTTCATCTAGTCATCAGACAACATCTGGTTCACACCGTTAGGGAAAGTTAACAAAACTCTGGGCTCTGAACTAAGCCCTGTCATTTATAAGTTCAATTTGCACCAGGACTCACCTTGCCATAAATGAAAGGGAATACCTAGCTGCCTAGACTTTCAGAAGGATCACAAAGAGCTAGTATACCAGTGGCTGATCCCCTACCTCCAAGACTCAATCACTGGGGGAACAAAGCTCTGACAGGTGAGACCACAAAGGACAAGCCAAAGACCCCCAAAGATCTTCTTTCTAAGAAGGCAGCTTATTCCTTTGAGTTTTTTTGTTTTGTTTTTATTTTTTGATGGTGATAAAGTTTATTTTAAAAAGTAAAAGTGAAAAGTGAGTGAGAAACTGGCCCTGCAGAGCAAGCTTTGCCTGAGTAAAACAGATAAAAGCAAGATAAAAATATACCCTGGAGGACACTGGGTGGGCTATCAGTGAGGAAAGCCTCGACAGTGAGCTTGACAGTGAGCTTTTCATGGCGTCTGTGTCCTTTTATGCCATCCAAATCTCAAATGAACATGAGAATTTCTACATATGGTTCCTGAGAGGCGGTGCTGGGTGGGATCCCACACCTCTCTTCCTAGCCAGTCTAACCCACACTCTATCTCCTATTTCATTTCCCTCTGAGAGACACAAATCCCCGTAATTCTTTATGGGGTGCTGAAGGAGTGGAGGTCTCTGTCTTCTACAGCTTCTTCAAACTGGAAGGGGCTATAGACCCTACTTACTGGAGATTATGTACTCTCCAACTACCTTGCAGTGCTATGGCTCACTGGGCAGCCTGTTCCTTATAAGCTGCTTAGCATGAACAGCAACCCAGAAATCTAGCAATTCAGTAATGGCCCAAAATTCAGGCTGTAAATTTTTATCATTGGATGTTGTTAATGTTGTTGCTAATACTCTTGTTACTCTGTAAGATCCAGGCAATCCTCAATTTAAGCCTTCTCCCAGGGCCTTTTTTTATTTACCCCCCCCAACTACAGATTGAATCCAGGGCCTCTCCACTGAGCTAAATGCCCCGCCCTTTTTAAATTTGAAACAAGGTCTCACTAAGTCCCTAAACTGCCCAAGATGAGCTCAAACTTCAGATCTTACCTCAGCTTCCCCAGAGAACTGGGATTAAAGGCATGCACCACCATGCTGGGCCAGCCAGAGCTTATATTTAATTCTTTCACCCACCACCCACCAGCAGCAAAAAAGTATCTGTCCTCTAATCTACTAGGGACCATGAGACTTGGACAGCAAGCTTTCTCACCATAGGTGGGGGAAGATCACTGCTTAGCTGGGGGAAGAAGAGTGGAGGCAAAAACCTTGACGGGCTCTCTTTACTGGAGCAAAGAAGGCTGCCATTTACAAAAGCAAAATCTGTACACTCACAAGCAGCTTCTACTACCAGCAATTAATTACACAGACTATTAAAGCTCAGAGGGACAGGGTGGAAAAAGGAATGTATTTAAAGCCAAATTAAAAATAAATATAAGTATAAACCATGATTCACGAAATGCCTGCAGTAAGATCCCAAGAATGAAGAGATAGTTGGTAATTAGTGCCTTTCTCTGATAAAAACAGCAATGTTAGCCAGTCATAGTAGGCATACCTGTAATCCCAGCACTCAGAAGACTGAGGTAGGAGGATCCCCATGAGTTTGAGGCCAGCTTGTGCTACATAGTGAATTCAAGGCCAGCCTGAACTACAGAGCAAGACACTGTCTCAAAAAGAAAGGGCCAGGGATTTAGCTCAGTGGTTCCGCTGTCTGCCTTGCAAGCGAAAGGTCTCCGTTTGATCCTCAGTACCAAAAAAACAAAGAAAATAGTGATGCTATAGTTGGGCATGCTGGTGCATGGTTGTAATCCCAGCACTCTGGGAGGGTGAGGGAGGAAGATGGTCAATTAAGCACAGCACAGTCAATTTACCAACTTACGGAGACCTTGCCCCAAAATAAAAAATACAAAGGGCTAGGGATGTAGCTCAGGATTCCCTGGGTTCACCCTCCAATACCATGCAAACAAACAATAATTTTATTTCTACCACTCCCTTCTCCAATACAATCCTGGTCTTTTCCAAAGTGAATTACTTCAACTTCCAGCCCCCTCACTACCTAGATTTTACTCCATTTTTGGTTCAGTCAAAAATTTCCAGGGCCGAGGATACAGCTCAGTGGTGCCACACCTGCCTGGCAAGTTCAAGGTCCTGAGTTCGATCCCCAGTACCAGAAAAAATAAATCCCAAAGTAAATATACTTTCAATGTTTCTTTAAATTTGAAAGTCATAAATACATATTGTTAAAAAAAATCCAGAATGATATTAAGGATAGAAAAAAGAAAGAAAGAAAGAAGAAAATTACCCCAAATTGTAGAACATGTTAACACCTGGGGTATGATCTTCCAGCAACTATCATGTCCTATACAAATACAAGTTCTTAATTTACAAAAATGAGATGAAACTTGGTGGACATTGTGGTGCATCCCTATAATCCCAGCACTCGGGAGGCTGAGGCAGAAGGATTGCAGTGAGTTCAAGGCCATCCTGGACTACACAGTGAGGTCAAGGCCAGTCTGAACTACACAGTGAGACCCTGTCAAAAAAAGAAAGAAACAAACAAACAAGCTATACTATTGCTCTGTGGCTTTCTGCACTTAATATATCTTTCCAAGTCAAATAGTAATCTACAAGACTTTTTTTTTTTTGTACTGGAAATTGAACAATTGGACCCAGGGAACATTGAGCTATATTATCAGCCCTTTTTTTATTTTATTCTAAGACAGGGGCTCACTACATTCCACAAGCTGAGCTCAAACTTTTGATCTTCCTGTCTCAGTCCAACATATAGCTGAGATTACAGGCATGCAACACCATGAACAGCTAAGACTATTTTTCTTTTTACTGGCTTATATTATGACATGAATACTCCAAAACTTATTTAACCAAATTCTTATTCATGAAACAAGAAAGTTTTTCTATTGTTTACTAGTGCTATGAATATTGTGGGGTTTTTGTGGTTTTAGTTTTGTTTTTTTTGGTTTTTTGAGACAAGGTCTTGCTATATAGTCCAGGCTGGCCTTGAACTCACTATGTAGCCCAGGCTGTCCTCAAATTCTCAGCAATCCTCCTGCCTCAGCCTCCTGAGTGCTGGGATTACAGGTGTGCGCCACCATGCCCGGCTCTGCTATGAATACTATTAACATGCTCATCCCAGTTCGATCCCCGGTACCAAAAAAAAAAAAAAAAGACAATCAGCAAACATGCTCATCCCTAAATCTTTTAGAATACCCTTAAACATATATTTTGGACTATATTCATTGAAATGAATATAACCCCTTATTATTAAGAGAATTACAAAGATGAGTAAGCCATGGTCTCAGGACCTATTACCCATTAAAAGTATATTATGTGTTCTTCCTTATCCCATTATTCTTCTGAAGGATCTCTGTCTCAAAAGCCAAGTGCATTAAAAGGAAAGAAGGGAAAAGAAAAAATATGAGAAAAGGAAAAATTGGAAAGAAAGTCTTTGTAAATAGGGAGG
>NW_004624836.1:6935539-6991055 GCF_000247695.1 Heterocephalus glaber | reverse complement strand
TTTTTTTTTTTTGGTACGGGGGATTGAATTTGGGACCTTGTGCTTGCAAGGCAGGCAGCAGCACCACTGAGCTAAATCCCTGGCTCCATGTCATTATTTATTTATTTATTTGGTACCAAGGATCGAACTCAGGTCCTTCTGCTTGCGAGGCAGGCAGCGGAACCACTGAGCCAAATTCCCGGCCCTCCATGTCATTCTTATATGGCTTGAATTTTTAATGGCTCCTTTGTCTCTGCTCCAGCAAACTGGGCAGATGACATCAATAATTTGTTGGCAGTTATGAAGATCACTGTTCTGGGACCCCACATCTTCAGAGGCCATTATTTTATAAGCTTAACATACTATGTTCCCCTAAAGTCATTCTTCTGTTCTTGCCTATTCTGTTCCATTCTGCCAACTGTCAGCCCACTCAGAATGCCTTCTCAGATGTTGTTGTTTGTTCCTATTAACATTCCACATCCTGGTGCTAGGAACTAGCTCAGTGGGAGCGCACTTGCCTAGTATGCAAGATGCTGCGTTCCATAGGAGCACTACAAAAAAAAAAAATAACAATGCACTCAGTATTATTTATAAATGAAAGCTATATATTTCATTGTCAGCTGTATTCCTCCTCAGATCACTCATAAATACTTAAAATGAGATGTAGCTCAGTGGCACTGTGCCTACTTGGCAAGCACAAGGTCCTGAGTTTGATCCCCGGTACCACAAAAAAAAAAAAAAGGAATATTTAAAATAAGATCAACCCATGAATGGATGGGGAGAGAGGACAGCCACTTTGTTTCTTGTCTAGTTGCTTTATTATTAGGGACTTTGTTATCTTTGTTTTTTTGTGGTATGGGAACTAAACCCAGAGCCTCCACACTGAGCTACATGGTCTTGGTCTCTCTCTGTCTCTCTCGCTGTGTGTATCTATCTGTGTGTCGGTGTCTGTGTTTCTGTGTCTCTCTGTGTGTCTCTATGTCTCTCTGTCCGTCTCTCTGTCTCTCTTTTCCTTTCTTTCTTTCCTTCTTTCTTTTCCTTCTTTCTTTCTTTCTTTCTTTCTTTCTGCTTAGTTTGAGACACAGTCTGGATACATAAGTCTCTAAACTCTGCGGGCTGGGCTAGAATTTGTGATTACAGGCCTGTGCAACGAGGTCCAGCTCAGCAATTGTCTTAGGAATCACAAACATTTCTTTAGACTCAGTGGCAACAAACATAAGATGTATATTTGCAATAAATGTCATTTACAAATAAGTAACATCCCAAGTTGAATAATCACAAAACAAAATAAGAGCTAATAATTAGGATCTGCCAGAAGATCCTGGGTTCAATCTCTAGCACCAAATAAATATCTGAAAGTCCAGCCTCACCAATAATCAGAGAAATGTATCCAAAAACAAAGACATCATTCTTTTACAGGTTAAATTAGCAGAAATGAAAAAAAATTTAAGTACTAAATGGATGCAAAAATTGATGTGAGTTTTTAGAAAGCAATTATGACAAATATTTATAATGTTCAAATTTTCTTACAAATTCAAACTCTAGAATTTTATAATAATCCAAAATAGATGAAAAAAATATTTATTACATAATTTAAAATACTGAAAATCTGTAAAATACTTCAACAGAATATCATAAAACCAGTAAATGATAATTAAAGAATGTTTAACATAAGCATGTTACCATACTAAACACAAAATACAATATAAAATAGTACATATATATGATTACTGTATAGAAAAACTCATAGAGAATGAAAAGTAATGAACACTGATTTTTTTACTTATTTATTTTTATTTTATTTGTGTATTTACTAATATTTGTTATCTCTGGGTGGTGAAATTATGGATCTTTTTTCCCCCATACTTGATTATCACCAGAAAAGGGTGCAACATTGGGCCGGGGATTTAGCTCAGTGGTTTTGCCGCGTGCTGCGCAAGCGCAAGGACCCAAGTTCGATCCCCGGTACCAAAAAAAAAAAAAAAGAAAGAAAAAGGTGCAACAAAATTTCCCTAATTTCTAGATTAAGGGATCAATCCTTAATTTCTAAGTTGAGGGAACCAGTCAAACTTAATGAAACAATCACAGAAAATGATTTCAAATCTCTACTAACCAAAAATTTTAAAACAAATGATAATAAATTTATTTTTAAAAATGAAACAATAACCTGAAGTAGGAGCTTATAATATATTACATAAATATGAATAACAGCCTTTATTTACAGAACACATTCTGATAATAAAAATAAATGGTAAATTTAATAACTCCAAGAATGAAAAAGGTGAAATCACAACAGACCCAGCAGAAATCCAGAGCATCATCAATACCTACTTCGAGAACCTGTACTCTAATAAAATGGAAAACACAGAATGGACAGATTCCTAGATACATACGAATTGCCAAAATTAAATGAAGAAGATATAGAAATTCTAAACACCCCAATTACAATGAGTGAAATTGAAAATGTAATAAAAAATTTACCAACAAAGAAAAGCCCAAGTCCTGATGGCTTCACTGCTGAATTCTACAAGACATTTAAAGAACTATCGCCATTGCTCTTTAGTTTACTGTAAAACAGTCTGCTGCTATGCCAGTGGTAGCCTCATGTATCTTGTGTTTAACTGCATATTTAGATAATATCAACGGGCCATCACAGATGATTGATGTATACCTTTTCAGTTTGCATTTAGAAGTTGGCACTCTGTGTGGTACTTTGTGATACACATGGATGAAATTGCCTAATAACATATTTCTCAGATTATATTTCCATCACGTGTCACATGACTGTATTGAAATTTAAATCAAAAAAAAAACTGGGGGGCTGGGGATTTAGCTCAGTGGTTTCGCCGACTGCTGCGAAAGCGCAAGGACCCGAGTTCGATCCCTGATACCAAAAAAAAATTTTGGCCTATGTGGAGTCTACTAGTTAATTCGAATTTTTTCTCCAGACCACTATTTGTCCAATATTAGTTTTGAAAATCTTTCGAAAACAAATCACATCTTCTGATGTCTTGTTAATGCTTGAGATTTTTTTTTTTAATTATATGGAAAAATGGGCTGGGGATTTAGCTCAGTGGTTCCGGAGCCTGCCACACAAGCGCAAGGTCCTGAGTTCGATCCCCACTACCAAAAAAAAAAAAAAATACAAAAAATAAATATGGAAAAATGTTCAAGTACTTTTCAGTTTTGCTTTGGTTGACTTCTATTATATTTGAATATTATTATAGGTTTTTTCCCCTTGCATTGTTTTTTTTGTTTTGTTTTGTTTTTGGTACCAGAGATTGAACTCGGGTCCTTGAGCTTGCGAAGCAGGCAGCGGAACCACTGAGCTAAATCCTCGGCCCTCACCCTTGCACTGTTTTTCTTTGAATAATTTTAATTTTTGTATATGTGTGTGTTTAGTGAACGATAATAAAGTTATACATTAAATAAATAAATAATAAATTTAAGAACTCCAACAGATCTGAGCATGATAATTAAAGAATGTTTTACAGGTAGCGCACACCTGTAATCCCAGTACTCGGGAGGCTGAGGGAGGAGGATCACCAGGAGTTCGAGGCCAGCCTGGGTACATTAGTGAGTTCAAGTCCAGCCTGAACTACATAGTGAAATCCTGTCTCAAAAAAACCAAAAAGAAAAAATAAGAAAAAAACAAAAAACTCCCAACAGAAACCAATATATGAACTATTATTACATGAATGAAAATAAAACTGAGTAACATACAGAAGAATCCAATCTCACAACCAAAAACTGAAAAAACAGTACTGGTTTTTATTCATAAAAATAAGGATTTTTGGCCACTGTGTTCTTTTTTGTAAGGGTGGCCTGCTCTCATTGTATAGGGAGGGCAGTGATGGTGAACCTTTTAAGAGACAAGTCCCCAAACTACAACCCAAAATCCATTTATTTATCACAAAATGCCAACAGTGCAACTAAATCTGAATACTGAATACTGAGGATTGGGGTTGGGTTGGGTTTCACTAGTAGTCCAGGCTAGTCTTGAACTCACTATGTAGCTCAGGCTGGCCTAAAACTCACTGCAATCCTCCTGCCTCAGCCTCCAAGTGCTATGATTACAGGCGTGTGTCACCAGGCATGGCTGAGGTTTTAGTTTAGATAAAACAACTCATACATTTACATCTTGTGTTTTAAAAGAAAAACAAATTAACACACGTCATAGGTTTGCCATTACTGCTTTAGTTTGTGAACAAAAACAAATTTTGCTGAGTACTTTTCTTTGCAAACCGAATTGTTTACAAACAGAAGCATTCCTGAACCAAGGACAGAAAGAATCCAGAAAACATCTCCTGAAGGAGACTCCAGCACCCCAAAACCCAGTAACAGTACCATCCGATTGAAAGGCAAGTTCATGTCCTCACCTACCTTATTTACTGGATCTGGTATCATGCAACCTCTCTGGCTCTTCGCCAAAGTCAAAATAACCACAAAAGGGAAATGTTTTACTGGTTCAGGACACTCAGGCAGCCACAATAGTGCAACTAAAGACATTTACGAAAGAGGACTTCCAGAACTGCTTCAGAAAGTGGCAAAGATCATGCGATAAGTGTGCTGGAAGCAAGGAGGGTATTTCAAGGGGATTTAATGGTCATGTATCTTACTGGATTACATTTTTTAAAAAAATTTAAACATTCACTGTATTTTTCTATCACACCTGGTATATCTTTAGCCTATTCACAGAACTGTGCAATCATCACTGCTATCTAAATTCAGAACATTTCCATCATCTACACGAAACTCCTTATTCCTGCCTCCCCAGATCCCAACAACCACTAATTCTCTCGTCATTACGGATTTACCTATTCTGAGGATTTCATATGAATAGAATCATACAGAAAAAACAAAGTTTAAAAAAAACAAATCACTCAATGTTTGTGTAAAAATTGGTACAAACCTTTTGGGAAGAAAGTTAGCAATATATTTGCCAAGTTTTTCTTTTCTTTTCTTTGTACTGGGGATCGAACCCAGGACCTTCTGCTTGCAGGGAAGGTGGAACCACTGAGCTAAATCCCCAGCCCAACAATATATTGAGTGTTAAAAAGGTAATTACTAAAAAAAAAAAAAAAAAAGGGCAAGGAAAAGGCACATACTCTCTGATGTAAATTCCAATTCAATGAATGTATCCTAACCAAGTAAGAGAAATGCTTGTATCTTCAGTCTTTGATTACAAGAAAAAAGGCAATAATATTTCCTTTACAAACATTTGGATCAACATGTGAAAATATTAATAGGTTAAAAAATATCTCTACTTCACTAAAAAATGGCTGTCACCTCCAGAGAATAAATTATAAATCAGGCAAAAACAAAATGGGTATGTCCAGCTGCTGTAGTAGGCCATTTTAGACTCTCTCTCTACAGAACAACAATAACAAAAAAAAAACTGCAGGAGACAACTGCAGGTGATAGTCACTTTAGCCACCCAGGAACCTCTGAATCAACAATTCTTTACTTTTTGTATCCTACACACATAACCAGGTTCTAAATATTGGGTCAAAAGCAGGAAAGGGGTAGGCCAGGGATTTAGCTCAGTGGTTCGGCCACCTGCCTCACAGGCGCAAGGTCCCAAGTTCGATCCCTGGTACCAAAAAAATGAAAACAAACAAAAAAGCAGTAGAGGGGTCTGCTTTTCTTTTCTTTTTTGCGGCACAGGGGATCAAACTAATGACCTTGCACTTTCAAGCCAGGCATAGCACCACTGAGCTAAATCCCCCACCTGGGTCTGGTTTTCTTAATGGCTTAGGTGAGTTTTACAATTTCAAACAAAATTTGAAATTCTAGGAAAAGATTCCAAATAAATGTCCTCCCTCATGTTAGAGAATAAAGCATGATGTTTAGGAGCATAGAATTCTGGAGCTACAGTACCTAGATAAAAATCTAGTCTCAGCCATTTAATTGGCTGTAAAATCCTGGACAAATTAATGTGCACCCTTCAAATTTCTCATTCATAAAAAGTGAATACTAAGGGCCAGGGATTTAGCTCAGTGGTTCCGCCGCCTGCCTCGCAAGCGCAAGGACCCGAGTTTGACTCCTGGTACCAAAAAAAAAAAGTGAATACTAGTACTGATATTCCATAGGATTCTGGTAAGTACTACATGAGTTAAGGCATATGTAAAAGCACATAGATGAGTACCTTGCACTAGTTAAGTATATCAACATTTAATTATTACAGATAAATAGGCCCAGAGAAGGAAAAGCACTAGTACAAGATCACAGCTAGGATTACTGAAAAAGGTCTGGCTCCTCACTTTTGAATCCTGTGCCCTTCTACTACATGTCTACATGTAATTGCTAAATCAATGTTGGTGATTAACAATAGATCCTCACTGGCAGCCCTCAGAAAACCATGACAGTATAGCTATCAAAAAACCTCCAGAGCCAGGGATTTAGCTCAGTGGTTTTGCCACCTGCTGTGCAAGCGCAAGGACCCAAGTTCAATCCCTGGTACCAAAAAAACCCCAAAAACCTCTGATCCCCCCCCTAGACAAAACCGTGTAAAAGGCTGTAAAGAAAAAATAATTCAGAGAAAAAGATTGAAACTGAGGTGACCTTCATATCCACATTACATTATTACTTTCAGTCTCTCTCCGTGCTAGTTATTATTACTGGCCACTTAAGCAAACTTTGCTGAGGTTGGTCTGCTCACCACTGACCAAATCAAAGGAGGCCACATATTTGCTTTTTTGTTTTTTGAGACAAGGTCTCACTCGATAAGTAGTTCTGGCTGGCCTTGCATTCACTATGTAGACCAGGCTGGCCTTGAACTCCTGCCAATCCTTCTGTCTGAGCCTTCTGAGATTATAAGTATGCACCACCATGTCCAGCTAAGGCCACATATTTGGGTAAAAGGTTTTATTCAAAGCTACCTCCCAGGAGATGGAAGGGCCTATTTGCCTTGAATCACACACCTCTTGGTTTACAGGTGGTCATGACTAATAGAAGGGAGTAAGAACACTGAGCTAATGCAGATCTTCACACTTGCCTCATCACTTTTGTATTCTTCAGCTCATCATGCTCTTTCTTGTGGAAAAGAAACCAGGCTCCTGGCCTCCTGGGGCTGGCATCTGCATATGCTGTCTCTTTTGAGCCAAGAAGAGGGAGTGTTGATGGCTATATGCTCAACAGGAGTTAAGTTTGGAAAAGTTGCTTGTCTCTATAAAAACAAAACAAAACAACAAAAAAACACCTAACTTTTAAAGTTCCATTTTGCAGTGCTGGTTACAGTATGAGTCCCAGACAGCATTTGCTCAAATCCTAGCTTCCAAAAAAAAAAAAAAAAAAAAATCCCAGCTTCCAAGTGTAACAAGCATTTGGAAACAAAGCCAAATCCTCACGTCTACTTTCTCAAAGGGAGAATAATCAGGAGTTTTCTTCAGCCAACAGATTCTTACGACGAAGATGCAACCAGTATGTTCCGAAACTCCAACTACAATAGCCCAAGACTAGCAAATCAGATTCAGAGAGCCTTTTTTTTTTTTTTTTGGTACCGGGGATCGAACTCCGGTCCTTCCGCTTTCGAGGCAGGCGGCGGAACCACTGAGCTAAATCCCCTGCCCCAGAGACCCTTTTGAATGTGTGCTGCCCGAAATGTGGCCGGTCTCTAAGCGCTTTTTACACATTTCCTTTACACAGTCAGCTGCAGTAACCTTTTAGAGACTGGATATCGCTAATCTGCCCAGGTTAGGCTCGAATTTGCAATCCTCCTACCTCAGCCTCCCTACTAGCTGTGACAACGACGCCCAGCTTCTTCCTCCGCATTTTTAAAATCACATTATTGATACGCCAGCGAGAGGCCTATTCTGGGTTAATTCATAGAGATTTGGTAACAGCCTAGGACAATTGCCTTCAACAAGGAGAAAAGTAGACCTGCTTCTCCGCATACCCTGCTAGCCCAAAATAATTTACTGACAACTCCCTCGCCATTTTGTAACCTTAATTATCCATAAACGCCCGCCTCGCTCCCTACAACGCAGTCATTTCATCTGAAATACGCATGCGCACCACTCCCGCCCTACAGCGGACTCAATCGTCACCATATTGTCCCAAATACACATGCGCGCCCTACGCTCTCCAAATTGCCAGGGTAATTTTGCCCACTTCCATCCCTATGGATGTCTTTCCCTTTTCCATATCCCCCCAACCCAAGCCTTGTGGCTGCGCGCCTCCCTCCCAGCAACGGAAGGCTTCTCGCTTTACGTCAGGCCTTCTCAAAAATTAGCGCCCCGCGTTTTCTCATCCATTCCCTCAAATGCCCGGCACACCGTACAAACCCTCCCTATTCTCCCCACTCCCGCTACTACTTTGTACATATAATATACATATGCCTGATGATATCCGGGCGTTCTTCTTGCCACAGTTCTGCCTCAATGCCCAAAATGAGTCATTCATTCTTTCCTAATACGGTTGGATATGATAAACTAGGGAAACTGAATATGCAAAAAGGCGCTGCGGCTGATCGGAGCAGATCCCGGATCGAGACAGAATTCGCCCGGACCCCAAGGGAGGGACCAGTGAACCCGCAGATCCATATTATGTAGTAGGACCCCCTCAACCTGAACAAAGGCAAAGAGAGCTCCACATAAAGCCTCGGATGAGCCCAATCTTAAAGCCTCACCCTTTAGATAAACGTGCTACAAATGACGAACCCCAACTTTAAACAGAAAGTTATGTAAAATACCATGGTCAGGTGCCTCGACCCTGCTTGGAGAAAAAATCTGTATCCTTTTCGCAATGTAAGTAAATGCTCAGCATCCTTTTGGAGGTCTGAGGCCTATACTGACCCCCATTTTCTCCTCCGGTCAACCAAGAGAATGCACACATTAAGGATTACCCTGGCCCGAGTTCCCTCCGCCGCCCTCCATGTTATATCCTTGCCTTAAATCGCTCCTTTACCTCCTGGCTGAGTCGAATGTCGTGGCAACAATTCTTAGAGCTGGCAGTCCCAAAACAGTGTGGAGAGAGCGGCGAGACAGACAGAAATATCTAGATGCCAGCCGCAGGTATGAGCAGCAGGGAATACGAGGCAGAAAATATCCTGCGTCCATTCGCAGCGCTGACGCCAAAAGCCGCCAGCCTCTCCCTGGAGCGCCGCAGTGAGCGTTTGGCGCATGCGCCGCGCACCTCCCCACCCCTAACCCCACACCTCTAGGAGTCTAACCTTTAGCAATCCTCCAGCAGCTTTCACCCCTTCCCCAATACTCAGGTCCCTAATTCCTCTACCATCCCATTCCCCTTGTTCTTACCAGCCTCCACAAATCATCGTATCCTCGGCCCATCTCTTTCGTCATTCCTCTTTCTTTCTTAGCCCAGTATTCCATTGAAAAGTCTCATTCTGTTTAGTCCCCGTTTTCCTTAATAGCCTACCCTCTGATCCTTGGCCTTCTCTGCTTCTCTGCAGACCTTCTGGGCCTCTTCTGCTGTGCTTGATTTTACAAATTTAAAAAAATCAATTTTTGAAATAAATAGAGCCAGGGATCTAGCTTAGTGGCGCCGCGCCTGCCTGGCAAACACAAGGTCATGAGTTCAATCGCCGGTACCAAAAATAATAAATAATAAAATAAATAACGTTCAAAATCTATTGTTTAAAAAACAACAACAGCAAAAGAAGACAATACGGCCCTGTCTCAAAATAAAAAAGGAGGCTGTGGAAGTAGTTTAGTGCGAAGGCCCTGGGTTCAATCCCTAGTCACACACACACACACACACACACACACACACACACACACACGGCTTTAAAGGTTGGGTTTGAACTTGCAGTCTTCCTGCCTCAGCCCCCTAGCGTGCTGGTATTACAGGGATGCACTACCATACACCATACACTGGCCTTTATGGGGTTTTTTTGTTTTGTTTTGTTTTGTTTTGTTTTGTTGATGGTGGAGCTGGGCTGGTGAAACCAAAACCTTGCTCATGCGCCCCACCACTGAGCTGCACCCCTAAGCCAGGAAAGCCAAACTCTTAGAAACTCTACAGATCACAATATCGGAATAGGAATGGATTCAAACTCACATTTTGTGACTCAACAACAAACAAAAAGAGAAACAACGCCTCTAATCGATTGTTGCACTTTTGGTTTCTTACATAAAAGGAAAGTCAGGCTGAAAGAGAAGCTGGAACACCTGTGAATGAGGCCCTGGGCAAGCCTCCTGTGACGTCATAGAGGCCCCTGGAGGCAGAGTTATTTCCGTCTAAACCACATTAGAGGAAGCTGCCTTGGGGCCTGTGTGGCAGCGGAGGCTGGGCTTGTTCCTCCGAAGATCTCACCCGCAGCCATGAGCGGTAAAGAATGCTTCAAGTGTGGACGCTCTGGACACTGGGCCCGGGAATGCCCTAAAGGAGGAGCTCGAGGGAGAAGACCTAGAAGCCGTGGCAGAGGTCCGCAGTGCAGTTCCACCGCCCAATCTGACATCTGTTACTGCTGTGGTGTGGCTGGTCACCATGGCAAGAATTGTGACCTTCAGGACGTCTGCTACAACTGCGGGAAAAGTGGCCACATTGCCAAAGACTGTCCTGAGCCTAAACAAGAGAAAGACCGATGCTGTTACACCTGTGGCAGACCAGGCCATCTGGCTCGTGATTGTGACCGTCGGGAAGGGCAGAAATGCTACTTTTGCGGCGAAATTGGGCATATCCAGAAAGACTGCTCCCAAATCAAGTGCTACCGGTGTGGTGAGACCGGCCACATGGCCATGAACTGCAACAAGGCAAGCGAAGTCAACTGCTACCGCTGTGGAGAGTATGGACATCTAGCCCGAGAATGCCCCGTTGAGGCCACAGCTTAGTTTCCTCCCCTAACCCCCTCTCCACTGCTGATTAGTTGTATTTTCTCTAAAATCTCTTTGCTGATCAAAAGATTGATAGATGGAGGTTACTCTGAGATCATCAAGCTTTAATTGCTGTGTTAAAGGAGGAAAGGGCTGGAGGAAAAAATTCAAAAAAAGTTTATTACAATTAATGCACTGTTTCTGAGCCACTGAGAAATCCAGATATTGAATAGTCATTCAAAGCACTAGACAATTTCTTGGTTCTTTTTTTTGGTACCAGGGATCAAACTCAGGACCTTGTGCTTGTGAGGCAGGCGCCAGAACCACTGAGCTAAATCCCCAGGCCATGGCTTTTTTGAGTGTATTTTGATTTAACACATTCAATTAGAAGTTACTGGTGAACAAATCAGAACAACTTTTGGAACACAGCCGCCCTTGAATCTATTAAACTACATAGTGTGTCAGATAAAGGTAAATTGCCACAAAGAAAAGAAACACCAAGTAGAAAAGAAGAGAAACTACTGTGGAGCAGGGAAGACAATGTCCTTTTAGGTATCCAAGACCACCCTGAGGAGGTAACATTTCCTCAGATTGATAGAGCAAATAAAGCTGGTTCTGGAAATGTCTATGACTTTCTCAACTTTATTATATTTAACTTTCTTGTATTGATAGCTTTGAATTAAAAGATGTTAAACATTAAAAGACATCTCTGGCCCTTCATAGAGTGTATAGTTTAATAGAAATAAATGAGAAAAAGACATATAATGTGCATCAGTAGCTTTGAGAAAGAAAGAGAACATCAAAAACAAAACAAAACAGGGGCTGGGGATTTAGCTCACTGGTTTCGCCGCCTGCCTGGCAAGCCCAAGGAATCGAGTTCGATCCCCGGAACCAAAAAACAAAAAACAAAAACAAAAAGGCTTACAGCAAATTGTGGATATACATATATTGATAACAAAGTTTATACCTACGTATTTTTAAATATCTAAGAAAACAAATGAAATGATTAAGATTAAGAAGAAAAAATGCCAGGGATTTAGCTCAGTGGTTCCAGTGCCTGCTTCAAAAGCCCAAGGTCCCGAGTTCAATCCCCGGTACAAAAAAAAGAAGAAAAAAATGATTTAGCATAGCTTGAGTGTTTCATAATTTCAGAAATACTCCTTCACAGAAATGAAAATTATACTTAGGAGCTTCTAAAAAATGTTTTTTACAGATGTAAAAATGTTGGGCCGAGGATTTAGCTCAGAGGCACCGCACCTGCCTTGCAAACACAAAGTCCTGGGTTTGATCTCTGATACCAAAAAAAAAAAAAAAAAAAACAGATGTAAAAATGTTGAGTTTGGAGCTGGAGGTGTAGCTCAGGGGTAGAGGTCTTAGCTAGCATTTGAGATGCTGGGTTTGATCTCCAGCAATCCACCCTAGCCCCCAAAGAAGATTGAGTTTCATATAAAATCCAGTTTTGAAAATCAGATCTAAAAAACAATTGAACTTATATCAAATACAAAAAAACACCTTTTTTTCCCCCCTGAGGTACTGGAAATCACACTTAGGGCCTCACACATGCTAAGCATCCTATAGCTGTAGCACTGAGCTACATCCCTAGCCCAGGATTGTGCATTCGAGTAGCTCAAAGCCATCTGGACTTTCCTTTCCTATGTGCTCAGGAATTTAGGTCAGAATCATAGGGGGAAAGTGATTGTGTCCCATTTATTAAGGACACACTCAATATTTACTCTCCATTTCTTTTCTCTAGGCAATCTTTTCTAGTCTCAAGGGAAGGAAAGCCTTATTTTGACTCATCAGTATCCCTACTCCAGAAGACAAAAAATAGCAGTCTTCCCTGGGCATGCTGGTTCATGCCTGTGATCCCAGAACTCAGGAGGCTGGAGGATCGCTGTGAGTTCGAGGCTAGCCTGGACTACATAGTGAGTTCAAGGTCAGCCTGAGCTACATAACAAGAATCTACCTCAAAACAAACAAACAATCCCCCCCCCCCAAAAGAGCAACGTTCTTACTGAATCAGGCTCACAAATGTGTTTTATTTGAACTGCACATTGTTTAACAATATCTGTGAATTAGATGCCAACATCTAAAAAGTGAAACATTTCAAATAAAATTATTTATTTTTAGTCTTTCTGGAACAAAGATAAGGCAGCAACAAGCACACTTTCCTGTAGAGAAACTTTGCTACAGGTGAGTAGCACTTTCTTCCTTCAGACGAGTCACAGAGTCCTCCATTAATTCCAGGCCCCACCACTCCCTGTAGTCTTCAAAACACTCAGACAGCATATTTTATTCATTTACTTTATCTGTCAAGCCCCTATAGCCACTCTAGTCTCTAGCCCTTGCTAATGCCTGAGAATTGTTATTTATATTCCTCACATTAATAAATGCAGGGCTGGAGATTTAGCTCAGTGGTGCTGCGCCTGCCTGGCAAATGCAAGGTTCTGAGTTTGATTCCTGGTACCAAAAAATAATAATAATAAAGTAAAATAAATACAAATGTGGATCAGGGGTATGTCACAGTGGTAGAGCACTTGCCTGACATCATGTATGAGACCCTAGGTTTGATCTCCAGCACTGAGGGAAAAAAAATTGGTGGAAACAGGAAAGCATATTGTATTAATATAGATTAAAAAGTTATTTTATGAAACTGAAGCTTCCTCCTGATGTTTATTTGGTTGTTTTGTGTTTTGTGTTTTTTTGCAACTGAGATCGAACTCAGGACCTTGCGCTTGTGAGGCAGGCGGTGGAACCACTGAGCTAAACCCCCCAGCCCCTGTTTGTTTTCTTTTTTCTTTTTTGGTACAGGGATCAAACTCAGGTCCTTGGGCTTTCAAGGCAGGCGGCAGAACCACTGAGCTAAATCCCCGGCCCTGTTTTCTCTTTTGAGACAAGGTCTTGCTATGTAGTTCAGGCTGGCATCCAATTTGAAGTAATCCTCCTGCCTCAGCCTCCCAAGTGCTGGGATTATAGGGATGCACCACCATGCTCAGCATTCCTCCTGATTTAAAAGAAAAATAGCAGCTGGGCATGGTGGTACACACCTGTAATCTTAGCTCTCAGGAGGCTAAAGTACAAAGATCAAAAGTTCAAGGCCAGTTTGGGTAATTTAGTGAGATTTGGTCTCAAAATAAAGTTAATGTGGCTGGGGATGTACCTCAGCCTGGAGGACTTGCCTGCCACACAAAAAGCCCTTAGTTCCATCTCTAGTATAATAAAAACAAAACAAGAATAGCAAAGCATTTGTTTAAAAATAACTTAAAATACATCAAGCATAGTGGTACATGTCTGTAATCGTAGCACTCTAGGAGGCTGAAGTAGGAAGATCATAAGTTTGAGGACAGCCTGAACAACTTAGCGATATCCTGTCTAAATAAATAAATAAAATATTTCTGGGGAGGTAGTTCAGTGTGAAGGCCCTTGGTTCAATTCCCAGTGCTGAAAATAAATAATAAAAAACTTTTTAAAAAACCTTCTCTTGCATCCAAAATGAAACAGACATGCCTATTCTTTCCACTAAACACAACTAAAAGCTGGGCGTGGTGGTGCATGCCTGTAATCCCAGCACTTGGGAGGCTGAGGCAGGAGGATTGCCATGAGTTCGGGGACAGCCTGGGGTACATAGTGAGTTCAAAAAACAGCCTGAACTACATAGTGAGGCCTTGTCTCAGAAACAAAAAGCCCCATGACTAAAAATTCAAAACATTATTTATAAAGCACATATCAGAAGACTGAGGATGGCAGGAAAAATGCAGATGAGCTAGGGACCTCTGAACCAAAGGAACCGTACAGTAGTGAGTTCCCTGAGTTTTCTTTTTGCCTCATATATTCCAGAGTTGAAGATAAAGAAGACATTAACTCAGAAATTTTGATAGGAACTGACATACATACATAAATAAATACATAAACAAACTGGCTCTGGTTAGCCAAAGGGCAGGCAAAGATGCAGCCTAGAAAGCCAGAAAACATTTAAACAATAAGTTCTCTCCTTCAACCAAACACCACAGAAAGTAACATGGCCTCATCACCATCACCACAGCTTAGTGGTGAGCCCAGACTTATACCCTCATTAAATGACAATCATGTGCTCCAGTACTCTTTCTGAGATGCAGTCAGAAAAGCTCTAGCAAGAGCTGGGGATTTAGCTCAGTGGCACGTCACCTGTCTCGAAACCTCAAGGTCCTGAGTTCAATCTCTGGAACCAAACAAACTTCAGAGATATGACACATAAATGTAATGTGTTGTCCTGGATAGAATCCTGAGGTTGGGTGTGGAGGTACATACATGTAAAACCCCCCACCCCCCAGTACTGGGGATTGAACTCAGGACCTTGTGTTTTCGAGACAGGTGCAGCATGGCACCACTGAGCTAAATCCCAGGCCCTCTTATAATCTTGATATAGGAAATGATATAGGACCTCCAAATGATATAGGGGAAATATAACTCCCATCTTGCGAGATGTCCGACATGCCGAGTTCATGTTCCTCAAAATCAAAAAATGAGGGGCCAGGGATTTGGCTTAGTGGTTCTGCCACTTGCTTCACAAGTGCAAAGGCCCGAGTTTGATCCTTGGTACCAAAAAAAAAAAGAAAAAAAAAAAAATTAAAAATTGAATTCCAAGGAACAATGGAGGTTAAGAGTAGGAAATATTTATTGAGGGGGAAAGATACAGCTCCTGAAAGGCAGGAGTGAACCCGAGAGTGGGTTGCCGAGGACCCCACTTCTCAGGGGAAGTTTTTTTTTTTTTTGGTACCAGGGATCGAACTCAGGTCCTTGCGCTTGCGAGGCAGGTGATGGAACCACTGGGCTAAATCCCCAGCCCTCAGGGGGAATTTTATAGAGCACAACCACATGAGTACAATGTGGGTTACAACTATGATCAACCAATAAGATTGTAAGTATAGTTGCTTAGGTAATATTGATCCAATGGGGAAGCAAGTGTACATGGAAGGAACAAAGAACTTTTCAGGAAGGGATGAGTCCAAGTGTCTTGGTCACCCACTGAGGTGACTGATGTCTATCGTTACACTAGGAGTTATCACTTATCTTAGGCCTGGTCATTTCATCTTTATCTTGAGGCCTGGCCTCTAACAGATGTGCCTCTGGCCACAGTTGTAATGTGTTTTTACCTTTGTCCTGACTCCCTCGAGGGCCTAGCCCTGTCTGACTCCCTATAATATTTTCTGCCTAGTTTAGCTGTCTATAATAATCTCAACTATTTGGGAGGCCGGGGCAGGAGGATTGCAATTTCAATCAAGCCCAGCCTGGGCAATTTAGCAAGACATTTGCTGAAAAAACTAGGGATGGGAGACACTCCTGGGGATGTAGCTCAGTGTTAGAGAAAAACAAAAACCTTAAGGAAATCTAAATGAACTATGAACTTTAGTTGATAATTACAGTTCATTAATTGTAACAAATATACCACACCAATATAAATTGTTAATAATAGGGGATATGGAGTGAAGAGTTTATGATAACTGTTGTTAGTTACTTTTCTCTCATTGCTGAGACATAATACCCGACACCCAAATTTAAATGGGAAAGGATTTATTTAGCTCACAGTTTGTATAGGTTTCAGTCCATAATTAGCTGGCTCCAAGGCAGAGTAGCACATGGCAGAGGGGCATCACAGAGGAGAAAGTTCATGGTGCCCATGTAGCAAAACCAACAAGGGACCTTAGCAGTGTATTTCTGCCCCTTTTATCTTATTCAGACTCTTAGGGCAGGTAGCCCTCATATCATTAATCCCAGTACCCCCCTCCAGCCTAGCCCCATCATGAATCAGTCACACACTCTAGAGTCAGCCACCTCTGAAAAAGCATGAGGCTTTGTGGGGACATCTTAACACAAGCCATAACTATACTGTCTTCTTAATTTTTCTCTAAATTTAAAACTGTTCTAAAATCTAGAGTGCATTTTAAAATTTAAGAGCTGGGTATGGTGGCATATACCTGTAATTTCAGCTATGTGGGAGGCTGACACAAAAGGATCTGAAGAACACAGCCTGAGCAATTTAGTGAGACCTTGTCTCAAAATTCTAAATAGGGCATGGTGGTATACACCTATAATCCCAGCACTTGGGAATCTGAGGCAGGCAGGAAGATTGCTGAATTCAAGGCCAGACTGAACTACAAAGTGAGACTGTCTCAAATGCAAACAAAAACACCAAAAAAAGTAAACATGTGGTGTGGGGATATAGTCCAATGGTAGAGTTTGCCTCATATGTGTGAGGGCCTGGATTTGATACCCAACACTGAGGGAAAAGAAGAGAAATGTATAGCTATCTTAAACTAAAAGTCAGGGGTCTAAGTGAGTTAGCATACCAAACTGGACTATCAGGGCCTAATGAAATGCAAAGGACAAAGAACAGATCCTTAAGCAAATGGGAGAGGCCATGGAGAAAATAAAATATAAATGAAGCAGTTTGCACTTGGTACATCAAAGGCCTACCAGCAACCAAAGCATCCCTGCTTTCTGTCATGCACACTGGAACCAAAAACTATATAAAGACCCCTGAGTCTGAACATCCACGGGGTCTGTCTTACAGAACACCCCTCTGTTGGGAGCAATGCTACATAATTCTAGGGAAAAATCATTTGAGTAGGCCTAGTTCTCCTGCCTATAGGCCAGCTATAACACTCCAAGACATAATTCCATTTTGGCCTCAGGTCACAAGGGAGATCTCAATGATCCCATGATGCTGTAATGCTCCAGGACAAGACCATACCTGCAAGAGACACCCTGGGGGGAACCAAATCTTCATCTGTGTAGTTCCTGGGAGGAACTAAATCTTCATCTGCATAGTTCCTCATTGTTCTTAGATTTCCACCGCCCCCACCCAGTCTTTTGTTACACCTTGTTCATCCCAAAGTGATACTGAAATCTACATATTCATTTGTTACATTTGTTTCTTCGGATGTACTAAATAAAAGGTGCTGCAAGCTAGGGGTTCTAGTCTTTGCCGCCCAGAGCAGCACTGATCAGACCCAGAGCTCAGCTTCTTCTCAGTCTCATTTTTCTACCTTTCCTGTAATTCGCCGTGTGCTGCCGTGGCTCGCAGGAGACTAGGACTTACTGCAGAGGTTCTGGTAACATCCCCTTCCCCTGTTCCCTACACCCCTCTTCAACCAGTGAAGAGCATTTCTACTCTTTCTAATAGAAATGCATTTAGCCATTGCTCACTACTTGCTGTTTTGTTAACTTCAATCTTCATTGCCTCAAAACAAGGACCAGAGAGCTAGAGGGATCTGGCTACACTTGCTTAGCTTGTGTGAAGTCTGGGGTTCATTCCCAGAACCAAAAATAAATGAATAGTGATTTTTTAAAAATAAGAGCTAAGGGGGCCGGGGATTTAGCTCAGTGGTTCCAGCGCCTGCCTCTTAAGTGCAAGGTCCCAAGTTCGATCCCCAGGTACCAAAAAAAAAAAAAAGACCTAAAGCTATTCTTCTTTAAAATGATTAAAACAATGAAGAACATCTTTTTGGTTTTTTGTTTTGTTTCCTTGGTGCTGGGGATCTAACCCAAGGCCTTCCAGTGCTAGGCAAGTGCTCTAGCCCTGAGCTACATTCCTAGCCCTCAACAGTATCTTCAGCCAATCACTAACTTTGTGTTTTACCAGGGCTTGTGATCAACAAAGCTTTGAGATTGTCTGCCTTCAGAGAGAGAGGTGTTCCTGTCATTGTTTGAGGAATGTTCATGCTGATTAGATAAAAGAAGCAGATAAGGCCCTGGTAGAGTTTTGATAACATTTAGGGGTTTGTTTGGTTTTTGCTGTACCAGAGACTGAACCCAGGGAGCTCTGAGTTACATCCCCACCTTTTAAAAAATGTACTTTAAAAAAAAAAAGTACTTTAAATTGACCAGGCTGGGCTCAAACTTGCAATCCTGTTGCTTCAGCCTCCTGGGTACCTGGAATTACAGACATGTGCCACCTCTTCTGGTACCTTTAGATCTTAATTCCAATTGTCCCTTAGGCTTTTGTTCCTACCTTTAGCAGATTATACATATCATTAAACTATTTTTCAATTATTCTTTTTTTTTTTTTTTTTGGTACCAGGGATTGAACTCGGGTCCTTGCGCTTGCGAGGCAAGTGATGGAACCACTGAACTAAATCCCTGGCCCCTTTTTCAATTATTCTTGAATGAGTCAAGGTTCTGTGCCTTGCCATCATTGTTCTGGCTAAGGTAACTACTTATTATTTGATAAGAAGATCACTGCAAATAAATGGAGAACAATTCAATTTACAATGTTGGGAGAACTGGCAAAACCTGGCAGAAAAGTGAAATTGTAACCAGAATGGCAAAATGGGTCTTTAAAAGTTAGATGTGTGTGTGTGTGTGTGTGTGTGTGTGTGTGGTTAGAGATAAGCAACTTCTCCAAACTTATTCCTGTTGAGCACATAGCCAACACTCCTCTCCTCAGCATATGCAGATGCCAGCCCCAGGAGGCCAGGAACCTGGTTTCTTTTCCACAAGAAAGAGCACAATGAGCTGAAAATGGCTGGAAGTGATAAAGCAAGTGTGAAGATCTACATTGTCTCTGCATACCCACCCCCTCTCTGTTCTTACTAGAAAAGGCCTTTGCCCACCTGTAAACCCCGAGATGGTAATTTTCGGCAATAGGCCCCTCCATCTTCAAGGAGCTTGCTTTGAATAAGTCCTTTTTACCCAAATATATGGCCTCCTTTGATTGGGTAGCAGCGACCAGACCAACCTGAGCTTATGAGCCTAAGGGGCCAGTAACAGTTTTGGTGACCATGGAGGGATGTAAGTCCCTGTTCCTAAGAGTTGTGCATACTAGCAGTCATTTGGGAAGAGGGACTGACTGCTTGAGGCTAACTAAACTTTTGGTCAGGACTCTGGACATTCCAGCAGCTGCCACGGACAATTTTGCACCCAGGAAGGTCCCTCCCTTCCTGTTCATGGCATCAGTTGCCTATAAATACTTTTGTTGGTAAAAGGAAAAAGGTTGTTTGGTGGGCTGATGAGCTGAGCTAAGTGGCGGAAGAGGCACGTAACCAAATTAGATCCCTATCTCAAACTTTTCATAAAATAGCTTCTAGAGGGTTACAGATATACGTATAAATTGAAATTATTAGTTAGGTATGGTGGTGCAACCTTGTAATCCCAGTATTTTGGATGCTTAAACAGGAAGAGATTTAGTTTGAGGCCAGCCAGGGGATACATAGTAAATTTGAAGCTAGCCCAGGCTACACAGTGGGACCCTGTTTTAAAGGAAGAGGGAAGAAGGAATGAGAATGAAGGAAAGAAAAAAACAAAAAAAGATGAAAATACTATGGGAGGCTAGAGTTCCTAGCTACGTGTGGAGATGCATGCCTATAATCCCAGCACTCTGGGAGGCTGAAGCAGGAAGATCACAAGTTCGACCCTAGTCTGGACAACTTACCTGTTTTGAAATAAAAAGGGCTGAGGATGTAGCTCAGTGGGAAGGCTCTGGATTTGAATCCCAGTACCAACATAAATAAATAAAGTAAAATACTAGGGGAATGCTGGGCATGTAGTTCAGGGATACAGCACTAGTCTAGTAGGCTCTAGGACCTGTGTTTTATCCTTAGCCCTGCAGCTTCACCAGCATTTGTTATGTGATTTCTTGATAATAACCTTTCTGGAGTAAAGTGGAATCTCAGTGTTTTATTTTATATTTCTCTAATGGCCAGAGATATTGAACATTCTTTCTTATATTTATTGGCCATTTGTATTTCTTCTTCTGAGAAGTGTCTATTCATTTCAGTTGCTCATTTTTTGATTTGGTCTTCTATTTTGGAGGAGTCTAATTTTTGTTTTTGAGTTCTTTACATATTCTAGATATTAGTCCTCTGTCTGAAGAATAGCTGGCAAAATTTTTTCCCATTCTATAGGTTGCCTCTTCACTCCTTCACTCTGTTTGTGGTTTCTTTTGCTGTAAAGCTTTTTTTTGTTTGTTTGTTTTTGAGACAGTGTATTGTTATGCAGTTCAGGCTGGCCTTGAACTATGTAGCCTAGACTGGCCTCAAACTCACAGTGATCCTCCTGCCTCAGCCTCCAGAGTGCCAGGATTATAGGTGTGTACCACCATGCCCAGGGAGAAGCTTTTCGATTTGATTGATCCCTTGGGTTAATTCTTGGCACTATTTCTTGTGCAATTGAGGTTCTGTTCAAAAAGTCCTTTCCTACACCCATGTCAAGACTTTTATTTATATATTTTATCTTCTAGCAAGTTGAAGTGTTTTTGTTTTAAAATTTAAATATTTGGTGCATTTTGATTTTAATTTAGTACGTGCTGAGAGATATGAGTCTAGATTTAATCTTCTCCATGTGAATAGCCAGTTCCCCTAGCACCATTTGTTAAAGAGACTATCTTTCCTCCAAGGAAAGTATTTGGTCTATTTGTCAAAAATCAGATAGCTGGGCTGGAGATTTAGCTCAGTGGTTCTGTCGCCTGCCTTGCAAGTGCAAGGATCCGAGTTTGATCCCCGGTACCAAAAAAAAAAAAATCAGCTGAATGTGCCTGCAGTTGTTTCTGCATGCTCTATTCCTTTGATCGCCTTGCTTGTTTTTGTGCCAATATCATGCTTGTTTTTTTTTTTTTTTTTCAAACACTGTAGCTTTGTAGTACAACCTGAAGTCCAGGATTGTGATACCTCCTGCTTTGCTCTTGTTGCCCAGCATTGTTTTTGTTTTGCTTTGTTTTGGTTTTGGTACCAAGGATCGAACTCGGGTCCTGGAGCTTGCACAGCAGGCAGCGGAACCACTGAGCTAAATCCCCTGCCCGACCCAGGATTGTTTTTGTTATTGTGGGTCTCTTGTAGTTCCATATGAATCTTTTGCATTGTTTTCTCTAGTTTTGGGAGGAATGCTATTGGTATTATATGGCCATTTTGACAATATTGGTTTTGCTATCTAGAACAGGGGATATCTTTTTATTTTCTTTCTTTTCCTTTTTTTCTGTTCTTTCTTTCATTTTTTTTGAGACAGAGTCTTGATTTGTAGGGTAGGCTGACATTGAACTCACTATGTAGTCTAGGCTGGCCTCGAACTCACAGTCCGCCTCCTCCCAAGTGCTGGGATTACAGATGTGTACCACCATGCCTGGCTCTTTTCATTTTCTGATCTTCAATTTCCTTTTTCACAGTGCTGTAGTTTTTGTTATACAGGTCTTTCGGTCCCTTGGTTAGGTTAATTACTAAGTACTTAATTTTTCTTGATGTTATCATGAAAGGTATTGTTTCACTAATTTATTTCTTGGTGAGTTTATTATTGGTTTATAGGAATGCTATTGATTTTTGTGTGTTGATTTTGTATCCTGCTATATTATTGAATTGGGTTATTGGATTTTTTTTTCCAGTACTGGGGATTAAACTCAGGGCCTTGAGCTTGCCAGGCAGGTGCAGTACCACTAAGCTACATCCCTGGCCCTGAATTTGGTTATTAATTCCAGGAGTCTTTTGGTGGAATTTTTTTGGTCTTCTATATGAAGGATCGCATCATCTATGAATAATGTTAAGTTGACTTCTTTCTTTCTTATAAATGTCCCTTGTATTTCTTTTTCTTTTTTTTTTTTTTTGTACCAGGGATTGAATTCGGGACCTTGTGCTTGTGAGGCAGGCGGCTGAGCCACTGAGCTAAATCCCTGGCCCCTCCCTTGTATTTCTTTTTCTTGACTGATTACTCTGGCTACTGGTTGCTCTGGGTATTTCAAGTACTGTAATGAACATGAGTGGTGATAGTGGACATTCTTGTCTTATTCCTGATTTTAGAGGAAAAGCTTTTAGCTTTCCCCCATTTAATATGATGTTAGTCCTTGGTTTGTCATAAATGGCTTTTATCAGATTAAAATGAGTAATTGGAATTAATTTTTAAAACAAAAATAAGTGAATTATTTCCTGCTGTGTGTATTTTTGCAAATGTCCGAGGCTGCAGGGAGTAGGCCTGGGCTGGGGCAATTTGCCTGTAATGGATCCTGTAAGGGAGCCACAGAGACAGGAATGCAAGACAGGAGCGTGGTATAAGAAGTAAAGAGAGGCCCAAGAGGAAAATCTGATTTGTTTCAAGCTGCAATACTATAGTAGCTGCAGGTGTGGACAAGAACTCCCCCATTCCAAGACTTGGAGGGTCTGTTGCCCTCCCTGCACCCCAACCTTCCTGTTCATTCCAAACTTGGCCTTTCCTAACAGAGAGTATAGAAAAGCACGGTTTTGGGTTCCAGCTCTTATGCTCACACAAACCAAGTAGACTCACTCTACCCAGAGGGCCATGTGCTGAGACTGAAATGGGCACCCACTGTGCTCTTCATTTCTGCTGGCACTCCCCATGTGGAGAGGCCTTGGGGAGACCTATAAGGGTTCCCCTTCCCAAACTGCATCCAGCTTCAAGCACATGTCTGCCCCTAGAAAGATTTAGCAGCTTTGGAAAGTGGAGAAGTAAACAATGGGCAAGCACCGTGGGAACTGACCTCAACTGTTTTATTTTTTTATTTTAGGTACTGGGGATCGAACTTGGGACCTTGAGCTTGCAAGGCAGGTGCTGGAACCACTGAGCTAAATCCCCAGCCCGCCCTCAACTGTTTTACATGGCCCCTCTACCTTCCCCTCCAGGACCCCAAGGTCTGCATTCTTGGGGCTGCCGGCAGCTGCAACTAGTGCAGATGACTTACAGCTTCTGCTCTGACCTAGAACCACCTGGCCCAGAGGTGGGCTTTTCTCTGCCTCTTCCTTCCCTAGCTTGGGCCCAGGTTGAGTTGGAGCCCCCAGGGGGCCCATTGGGGACCTGCATCAAGCCTTCCTGAGGCTGGGAGGAGGCCATGCAGCAGTGGAGAGGATGATAGGTAAGCTGTACTCTTTGCCTCACTGGAGTTTTCCTTCATCTGCTCCCCTTACCCAAATTTCCACTTTAATTTGGCCATCCCTAGGGCCCTTTGGGAGATGACACACCTGTTCTGGCTGTTAATAGAAGGGTTCTTTCTCCTCCCTCCACTCTAATGTGAGCACGGCACACCCCACCCTCAGCCAGAAGAGGAAGGGGAGTGTCTGGCTGTTGGAATAAGTGATCCTGCAGACAATGCCTGACTCCTGCTCAGGTCAGTACAAATTCCTCAGACCTCTGTTTTCTAATTGTTTATGATCAACGCCTGTTTTGTTTTTCTGGATGAGGAAGCCAAGAGCTATAGGTAAAATTTAAATAACAGTAATTAAATGTGAATGGGATCTGAGCTTTTTCTGTGCCCCTGGCAGGCCAGTCCAAGCATTATACACTAATGTGTCCTGAGGTGGATATGGTTAGATGTGTTACAAACTTGTGTGGCCAATGACTGTACTTGCCAGGAAAGATCCCTCAGCCTCCTGAATCTACTGCCTCTCATACTGGCAATGGACCTGGGCTCAGAGGGGCTTCCCAAGGTGCTTTAGTATTTTTAAATCATTTTTCTCCAGGAAAACTAAATAAGAAAACTAGACTATCTACCCTCCTTTGTTTACAAGATGATTAAGGGCTGGGGATTTAGGTCAGTGGTTCTGCCGCCTGCTTCGCAAGCTTGAGGTCCCTAGTTTGATCCCTAGCACCAAAAAAAACCAAAATACAAGATGATTAATTTCAGAAGCAGGGGCTATGTTGTATTGACACTAATTCATCCAGACCATGTACGGAAGAGAGGTGCCCCTCAATATTTAGGGGACATCTGTACCTTTTTCTAAACTTGACTACTACCCATATGAATATACTATCTAAAGCCTAATATAGAACTAAGTTATATCCACACCTTTTGGGAACTTGACTGTGTTAGTGCCGTTGAGGCTGGTAGCTGGTCCAGGATCAGTCAGCAGATGTCCAATTTATGTAGTTTTTCCTCAGTGTGCTACAGTTTAGAAGTTCTGCTCAAATATTCCTCAAGTCAAGCTTAGAATCTGTCTCTTCATCAATTTCTCCAATGACTGCAACATTATCGCCTCTTATGAGGTATAATCCTAGTATCACTTGTTCTGCACCATATGAAAAGTTGACTACTCAGTCATGGCTGTCACCCAACACCAAATAAATTATTGGTCTGGTCAAAACCTTTCAATATATCCACAATTGGTCTCCCATCCAAAGTAATAACTGCAACAGTTCAGCTAATGTTGTTTTCATGTTGCTTGGCCAAGAGGTTCCAAGCAACAACAGAGCAGTGCTGGTGACGAGTAGAGCTGAAAGGGTCACACCTAAAAAAAAAAAAAAAAAAAAAGGGTCACACCTCATGGGGTTTTTTTTGGTTTTTTTTTTTGGCACTGGGGATTGAACTCAGGACCTTGGTCTTTCAAGGCAGGCATGGCTCCATTGAGGTAAATCCCTGGCCCACCTCATGTTTTTTTTGTGGTTTTTTTTTTTTGTATCAGGGATTGAACTCGGGTCCTTGAGCTTGTGAGGCAGGTGGCAGAACCACTGAGGTAAATCCCCGGCCCCACACCTCATGGTTTTTTGAAATAGTTTCTCAAAGTAGCCCAGGCTGGCCTCGAAACCAAGATCCTCTTGCCTCAGCCTCCTGGGTAGCTGGGATTAGTATGCCACTGCATCCTGGGTTCTTTTTTGTAGTTTAAGAAGGAGGAACCCTAGCTGGATATGGTGGTGCACACCTCTAATCTCCACACTAAGGGAGACTGAGGCAGGAGAATCCCAAGTTTGAGTCCTGCCTGGACAATTCAGTGAGACTCTCCCTCGAAATATAAATAGATAGATAGATAGATAGATAGATAGATAGATAGATAGATAGATAAATAAAAAGAGCTGAGGGCCGGGGATTTAGCACAGTGGTTCTGCCACCTGCCTTGCAAGCGCAAGGACCCAAGTTCGATCCCCTGTACCAAAAAAAAAAATGCTGAGGATGTAGATCAGTGGTAGAGAGGCCCTGGATTCCATCCCTGGCACTAACAAAAAGAAGGAAGCCTGGGGCGGGGATTTAGCTCAGTGGTTTCGCTGCCTGCTGTGCAAGCGAAAGGACCTGAGTTCAATCCCAGGTACCAAAAAAAAACAAAAAGAAGGAAGCCTTTGTTTTACTCTTCCTGCCTCCTTACTCCCTTTTATTAGATGTTATTGACTAGTCAAAATTGTTACTTTTTAGTGTGGCTGACAACATTGTATCAAAAACTAAAACAAGAGAAATATCTGTAAGCAACCAGGGAAATCCTAGGTCTTCAAGCTTGCTCAGAGCCATTTCATAAGGTGGAAATCTATTACAATGTTATCATTAATTGTAAAATACTTTGTAAAATTCACATTTATGAAATAGTGAAGTTAGCACAAATGCTCCCCCAAAAGAATGAATTAGCAGGCAAAAACAATTTATAAACAAAAATTATTCCTTGAGAGGGCCGGGGATTTAGCTCAGTGGTTCCTCCACTTGCCTTGCAAGCGCAAGGACCCGAGTTCGATCCCCAGTACCCCCCCCCAAAAATTATTCCTTGAAAAAATATTTAAAATAAATAAGCTTCAGGCAACTGTGGTTTCTTAAAGAAAAGGAAAAAGTATATACACAAATTAGGAATATGGAAGGGTACATGAAAAAAAAAAAAGCCAGCACCAGAGAGGCAGTATACCACAATTATAAAAGAGCATAGATTTCATAGACTTAGATTTAAACCTTTGTACTATGTGATCTTAGGTAAGTCTCAATTCTTGTGAGACTATTTTCTTGTCTGTAAAATAAATAATGATACCTCAAAAGGTCACTATAAAATTTACTTGAGATAGTACCTCAAATGCTTGGGTTAATTCTAGTATCATTTTTACTCACTATGAAGAGCTGAATATTCTGTCATGGCTTTCACCCAAAACCAAACTAATGGTCTGGTCATTAATGAAGAATGGTTTTGAGGACAAACACAGCCAGGAATAGCACAGATTCCAATATATTTCTCATAATTTGTTGCCCCTAGAAATACATTAGAGTCAAGCCAGGTGTGATGGCGTAGGCCTGTAGTCACAGGAGGCAGAGTGGAGGCAGAGGCAGGAGGATCGCCGGGTTCAAGCCCTGCCTGGGTTACATAGTGAGTTTAAGGCCAGCCTGAATGATGTAGAGAGACCCTGTCTCAAAAAAAAAATTAAGCCATCTGAAAATTTGTTGGAATATTCAGCCTTGATTAATGATATAACTGGGGTAGGATCATGGCTTTTTCCACTTTTTCTCCTCTCCTCACCATATAGTACTCTTCTCACCCTATACTATAGAGCCATTTACTTACTATGTTGCACCTTAGGTATCTTTTTAAAAATATCCACATTTTCTTTTTAAAATTTCAGTAAGAGGGGCCAGGGATTTAGCTCAGTGGGTTCACCGCCTGCTAGGCAAGTGCAAAGACCCGAGTTCGATCCCCGGTACCAAAAAACCCCATAAAATTTCAGTAAGAGGACCAGGGATTTAGCTCAGTGGCACCATGCCTGGCTTGCAAATGCAAGGTCCTGAGTTTGATCCCCAGTACAAAAAAAAATTCAGTAATAAACAAATAGCATAAATTTACCATCTTAAGCATCTTTTTTGTTTTTTTGAGACAAGGTCTCACTATGCAGTTCAGGCTGGCCTTGAACTCACTATGTAGCTGAGGCTGGCCTTGAATTTGTAGCTATCCTGCCTCAGCCTCCTGAGTCCTGGGATTACAGGTATGCGCCACCATGGCCAGCTCCATCTTAAGCATTTTTTAAGCATACCATTCAGTAGTAGTAGTTAACTGTATGCACACTGTTGTATAACAGATCTCCAGAAATTTTTCATCTTCACAAAATGACTATATCTTTAAAACAACTTTCCATTTCTCCTTTCCCACCAGTCCCTAGTAACCACACAAAAGTGTACACATAAATGAAGATATTAAATCAAATAGGATAAAATGTTAATAATTGTTGAATCTTGTGGGGAGCAATGCTACATAATTTTAGGGTAAAATCATTTGGTTAGCCTAGTTCTTTTGCCTACAGCCCAGCTATGGAATTCTGAGACATAACTCCATTTTGGCCTCCAGTCACAACAGAGACCTCAGTGATCGCGTGATGCTGTGATTCTCCAGGACAAGAAACATCCTGGGAGCTGAAAACATCCTGGGAGGAACAAACATCTACTCAGTTCCTCATTGTTCTTGGACTGTTACCGTCTTGTTTACGCGGATGTACTGAACTCTCTGCCAGTCATTTGTTACATTTGTTTCTCCCGATGTACTGAGTACTGAATAAATGATGCGGTAAGCTGGGGGCTTTCGTCTTTGCCTCCCAGAGCAGAACTGATCAGACCCAAAGCTCAGCTTCTTCGCAGTCTCATTTTTCTACCTTTTCTGTAATTCGCTGTGTACTGCCGTGGCTCGCAGGAGACTAGGACTTAACTGCAGAGGTTCTAGTAACGTCCCCTTTCCCTGTTCCCTATAGAATCTAGATCGTATTCATAGAGGATATTGGGGGCTGGAGGTACAGCTCAGTGGGAGAGGGCTTGTCTACCATGCACAAGGCCCTAGATTCAATACCCAGCACAGAAAGAGAGGGAGAGAGAGAGAGAAAGAACTTAATAATGAACATTAATGCGTAAAACTATTGCATTTAGAAGCTGTATATGTAGCCAGAACACTTTATGGATTGTTGAAATGTCACATTAAATAAACAAGTATAATTCAATTATTTAAAACTAGAAATGAGAGTGTATGGTTAATATGATAATTACTGATAGGGAGAGTCAAAACATCTTATTTTGGTTGCTGGCTATAGATGAGATAAATAGTGAGAAAAACACTGCTACATATCCATATTAACAACTTAGGGTTTTGCTTTTTCTTGTGAGCACAAATCATTCCTCCTTGACTAACGTGATATTAAATCACAAGTGGTAGAAATAAAAATTTCACCATGAAATAAAAGCTTATGTAACGTGTCTTTATTGGACACACCCATTATGTGTGGCAGCAACATGGTGCTGTAGAAACAAAATTGAACGAGGCCAAGAACCGGAAGGTAGACACTGACAGCCACTACCTGGTGGTATGACTGTGAGCAGTTGCTCAGCCTTCTAGGGTCTCAAAGTAGTGGCCTAAACAAAGAGGGAGCTTGAGTACAAGGGGTAGGTTCTCAAATTCTGTTTCATACTTGCAGATAATGTTAATTTGTAACTCCAGCATTGATGTATTCCATTCAATATGAAAAATCCAAGGAAAAAGTCTGAGACTGCGGATTAGTAGAAGAGCCAGACACCAAGAGAAAATTAGTTGTCATCTTCCTCTTATTGTTAAGGTGGGATGGGATGTACATACCATTCCTTGTCTGGAATACGAAATTGCTGTGATTGTAAATTTGGCAACAGTAATGGGTTAAAAAGACAGAGTTTAAAATAAAGGAAGATGGTTTGTTTGGAAAAAAAGACAGAAAAAGAGAAGATAGACAGCTACTCTAAAGAGTAGGTGGTATCAAAAGTGAATACCCACGGGGCTGGGGATTTAGCTCAGTGGTTTCGCCGCCTGCTCCGCAAGCACAAGGACCCAAGTTCGATCCCCGGTACCAAAAAAAAAAAAAGAAAGAAACAAAAGTGAATACCCATGGGTTTTTGTCCTCAGCTCCTTTTATTTAGGACTAGTGATTTCTCTTATCCTTCAGGTGGGCACCTGAAAGTTGTCACCATCTGATTGGCTCTCTGGCTGTCTTTGATCCTGAGTACCTCTATCTACCCTCTTTGTGGCCTTTTGATTCTTTCCTGGGCTTTTGTGATGGGTAAGTGTGATGGGGGGAAGCCTCATAAAAGGGCAGCTCAGAGTTAGAAATTAAATAAAGGGTACCTGTGTATATCTGGTGAAGTGATTTAGTGATGCTGAACTAAGAATATACATATAAGTATATATGTATAGGTGTGTAAATCTTTTATGTATTAAATAAGGGTCCTTAGGTGGCTGCCCTTGTCTCCTTTGTATTTTATTGGGTGAGGGGGCTAGTTTCCCTGATCTTTTGTTTCTGGCTTCCTCCTGGCCTTGTTAACTCTTTCTGATAAATTCTTATGGTAATTGTGTCACCTGGTATCTCTCTCTCTCTCTCTCTCTCTCTCTCTCTCTCTCTCTCTCTCTCTCTCTCTCGTGTAGTTTCTGTCTCTTTTGTCTTTCTACTTGGTCTAACTGTAGCCTCTACTTGTGGAAGCAGAAGCTGCTTTTAGTAAGATTCCCTATTAATTTTTAATAAAGCCTATCTTTTCCTTGCCTAGGAGCCACCTTTCCCATTATCTTTTTTTTTTTTTTTTATCCTGAGGATAGAACCCAGAGCCTTGAGCATATCAGAGAAGAAAAACACAATCTTTTAGTCCTACCCACACATGCAGAGCTTCCAAACAGCTTTTTAGCTTCACAAGCACAAGGTCCTGAGTTCGATCCCTGGTACCAAAAAAAAAAAAAAAAGAGGGCTGGGGATTTAACCCAGTGGTTCCGCCACCTGCCCCGAAAGCTCAAGGACCTGAGTTCAATCCCTGGTATGAAAAAACAAAAAAAACCCACCAAACAGCTTTTTAGTGTTATCATGAAAATATCTCCAGAATAGACATGAATAGACAATTATATATAGAAGACCAGAATATGCCACCCCAAAATATAAAGCATGTGAGCTGAAGGCACTTAACCCTTAAATGCCTAGTGTTCCATTTTTGGAACACCCATAATACAGTGGGGCATAATAAAATTTTTTCTCTTCAAATACTTGTTCCTTAGGGCCGGGGATTTAGCTCAGTGTTTTCACCGCCTGCTGCGCAAGCGCAAGGACCTGAGTTTGATCCCCAGTACCAAAAAAAAAAAAAAACCTTGTTCCTTGAATTTTTCTAGGTGACATATATGCATTTCATGCAAAAATTTAAAAAAAATTTGTAATCTTTAGCATAAATAGATTAAGACAGATGCAGGAAAGCCCTCCTTCTATTTGCCTAAAAGCAGGACACAGATTAATTAGTACAAAAAGGAAAGCTATTCTGCCCCCTCTCTCTACCAGAGAACAAAGGTTAACAAAGGTTGACAGTTTTAGACCCTTATCATCTGGAGATGGTTCTGAGGTAGAAGAAATAAAGATAGTGTAGAAAATACAGTACTTTATTTAGTTAGATTATGAGTGAGGCAGCTAGGTAGGGGAAGGGCCAGAGGGATAGGAATTAAAATAAGAATAGACAGTGAGCTAGGACTTTGAACCAAGAATGAATTTCCCCAGACAACAGGGAATACAGACTATTCCCTCCTAAAGGAAGCTGCATCCACTCCCTACTAGGTTCCAGAGTTCTGAGGAAATTACTATATAATACAAATTAACTATTTTTTTTTCTATCTTGTAAATCCTACATGTTGAAGAACTGGATTTGAAGTCTGAGTTCCAATTGGTCATTTTAAATGCAGAGAACCACCTGTCCTATGTGGCCACTAAACAATTGGGGAATACCTGTGCTCTATCTATAATTAGCTCTGGATCCAGGGGCCATGTGGCTACCCACTTGGGACCCCTCTTGGAAATCCAGGAGCTGTTCTTCTTATATCAAATAAAAATTTTCCTAACCTCCTCCTTTGGTTCATGACTTCATTCCTTCACATTTGCGGAACCATGAGCTCAGTACATACACTAACATTTGGTAGAAAAAAAGACAAGGAATCTCAATTTTTTTGTTTTCCTTATTACCTTGAAACTCTGGGTCAGAGCACTGCTCAGCTCTGCACGTAGGCATTTTTTTTTCGGCTATAATTTGGATTTTATTTTATTTATTTTTAAAATATATATATTTATTGGTACATTTTAGGTATAAAATACATTTACGTTTATCATTGGGTGTTTGTACCAGAACATGATGTATCTTAGTTTTAATTTTTTCTCCCATTACCTGTGCACCCTTCACCCCTTCCACCCTTCCCTATCTACACAGAGTTTGATTCCATTTTTTTCTCATAATTTTTTTAATCACTTAACGAGTGCCTATATTGTAAGACTTATCAGCCCTAAATTTACATAGTCTATCTCATTCCCCTGAAAGATGAGAACAAGAATAACTAAAGTAATTTTCAAGATTTGCAGGGACTCTTATTGCCAGAGCAAAGGCAAATTGAAGAACTTTGGAGGAAACAAAGCCCATTCACAGAGAGTAAAATTACATTTCTCTAACACAACTTACTCTTAAATGTTTTAAAATTAGTAGTAATGATAATAATGGTAAGATATATGAGAATTTTCCATCTATTATAGCAAATTTTCTGTATGTTTTACATTTTTAAAAAACAAAATGTTATTATGCATGTCATGGTACTGCACTCCTATAGTCTTAGCTACCTGGGAACCTGAGGCAGAAGGATCATTTGGGCCCAGAAATACTGTTATAGAAAATGATACTGGAGATGATAGGAAATATTATATCTCCCAACCTGTTAACTGTATGATATGCTGAATTTTTGTTTTTTTAGAAATTGAAGAATGCTAGGAACAACAGAGGTTAAGAGTAGGAAGATACTGGGGCCAGGGATTTAGCCATGATCATCCAATAAGGTTACAAGTATAGTCACTTAGGTAGTAGTGGTCCAATTGGGAAACAAGTCAAGTAACAGGCATGGATAGAAAGAACAAAGATTTTTCTAGGAAATGGTGGGTCCAGAGGTCTCTGGTCAACCACTGGTGTGGTTGATGTTTATCCAGACTTTATTAGGCCTACCGTTTGTTTTTTTGAGGAAGTATGTAGATCTGGTCATCTTGTCTTTATCTTCAGGCCTGGTTTTTAGCTGATGTGTCACCAGTCACTGCTGTGATGTGTTTTACCTTTGTCCTGACCCTCTCAAGGACCTAGCCCTATCTGACTGCCTATAATATTTTTACCTACCTCATCTATGCATAATAGTACAACACAGCAAGACCCTATCTCAAAAAAAAGTTTAAAAAATTAGGTTAGTTGACACAAATGTATACACACCCTGTATCATTTAGGGTTCACTAGAGGAACAGATTTAATATAAAAATATGTATATCTTATATAAAGGATTTACTAAGTAGGCTTACAGTGGCTTTCTGCAGAATCAAGGGTAGGAAAATGCAAAATGGTTGTCTGCACCCTGGAGTGCTGGAGGATCCAGTAGAAGTTTGAAGGCCTAGAATTCACTTCAGAGTCTGTTGCGAGTCCATGTTAGAACGTTGAAGAGTCTGTTGGAAAGCTGAAGAGTCTGTGCTAAAAACCTGAAGGAACTGTAGATGAACTCCAAAGGTAATAGCAAAGACTGGAGCTCCTCAGAAGAAGCAAGAGAGAGACTTCCTTCCTTCCCTTTTTATTGCATCCAGGGTATAATCCTATTTGTTGGTGCCACCCACTTCTGGGTGGGTTTTTCCATCTCAGTGTGCAACCTGCATGTCAGTCATCCATAGACCCACCTACAACTGTGCTAAAGTAATCCACAAGTCATTTTTAATCCATTCAAATTGATATCACTATTAACTGTCATGTAACCCTATATGTGGCCCACATAACCATTCAATTATTTTTTTCTTTTTACAGTGCAAGGAATTAAAACCAGAGCCTCACACATGGTGGGAAAGTTCTCTACCCCTGAGCATCATCCCCAAACCCCAGCCTTTCGCTTGGCATTTCTCATAGGAAGTTTTATTTAGAAACTGCTCAACAAGCATGAGTCCTGTTTTCCACTTGAAACACTCCCTCTTGATGGTCACTGCACCTATTACTAAGGCAAAGAATTCAGCTCTCTCCCATATCCATTTCCTCTGGCAAGGATATTTCAGACTCCGTTCTTGCTCATGTTGAGTGTATCTCAATTTCTTTGCATGATTTTTTTCTAACAATATAGATGGACATTTCTTGGCTAGATCTACGGCGTGTTTAGATTTAGGGAGAGTTGAATATGTCTTTGTAACAGTTCATTACCATGAAAATATCTCCAGGAGCTAACTATTATAAATACTGAACTCCTGTGATCCAATTATTGCAAAGGGTTGTATTCAAAGAAGTGTATTCACTAGGCATACTAAGTGGCGCATGCTTATAATCCTAGCATTCAGAAGGCCGGGGCAGGAGGATCACAAATTCCAGGCCAGTTTGGGCCACAGAGTTCAAGGCCAGCCTAGACTACATAAGGAGACTATGTCTCAAAAAAGTATATTAAAAAAAAATTTATGTCTTTATTTGTTACTAAGGATTGAACCTAAGGTATCACACATACTAGGGAAACACTCCACCACTGAGCTACAATGCTCCCTCTCCCCAACCTTTTTTTAGAAGACATGTTCTCCCTAAATTGCTTGAGTTAGCAATGAATTTACCATACTCCTGTCTTAGTCTCCCAACCAGATAGGATTACAGGGTATTCCAGTGTACTTGGCTAAAAGTTTAAATAATTTAAGATGCTCTCCAGGTTTTTTTTGGTTTTTTTCCGATACTGGGAATCAAACTCAGGACCTTGCGGTGCGGTGCCACTGAGCTAAATCCCTTGCCTGATGTTTTCCATTTTTATCTTACATCTCTTTCAAGATATGAAATGGAATCCAATTTTTATACATCAATTTATTTATTTATTTATTTATTTGGTACCAGGGATCAAACTCGGGTCCTTGCGCTTGCGCAGCAGGCGGCAAAACCACTGAGCTAAATCCCTGGTCCTATACATCAATTTTTATACATCAGCAAACTTTTTATGTCCTCTTTTTTTTTTTTTTTTTTTTTTTTTCCGGTTCCAGGGATCGAACTCAGGACCTTACACTTGCAAGGGAGGTGCGGCGCCACTGAGCTAAATCCCCAGCCCTCATGTCCTCTCTTTTCAACTCTCTTACACCTTCTGTAGCTTTGGTGCTTCTTTTTTCTTCTTTTTCTTTTTTTTGGTACCGGGGATCGAACTCAGGTCCTTGTGCTTGCGAGGCAGGGAGCAGAACCACTGAGCTAAATCCCGGGCCCTGGTGCTTCTTGCTTACAAAACATGCCTCCAGGCCCGGGGACTTAGCTCAGTGGTTTCGCTGCCTGCTGCGCAAGTGCAAGGACCCGAGTTCGATCCCCGAAACAAAAAAAAAAAGCCTCCAAATATTCTTGTGTCCTCGTCCTCCCCCCCACCTTTTCACTCTTTAATATGTAGATTATTAGTTTAGCTTCTCTTTACTTTCTGGTTGGGGAAACCAGCTGAAAAACTTGAAAAACTGGAAAGACTGGGCCAGGGATTTAGCTCAGTGGCGCTGCGCCTGCCTGGCAAGTGCAAGGTCCTGAGTTTGATCCCTGGTACCAAAGGAAAAAAAAAAACCTGGAAAGACTGCATTTGTTTACTTCTTGGGGGAGAATGAAGAAATTGGAAGCTTTGATATCTTAATTTTTTGTTCCTTCATCTAGGGAAAGGGAGAGAAAGCTTCTACAAACCATCTGTCTTTGTTACTTTTCTTTCATTGCTGAGACAAAATATCTGATACCCAAAGTTAAAGGGGGAAAGATTTATTTAGCTCACAGTTTATAAATGTTTCAGTCCACATTTGGCTGGCTCCAAGTCAAAGTAGTACATGGCAGAGGGGCACCACGGAGGAGAAACAGTTCATTACATTCAGAAGACAGCCAAAGCAACAAGGGATGTTAAAAATGTCTTTCTATCCCTTTTGTCTTATCCAGACTACTTAGGGCAGGTAGCACTCACATCCTAGTGCCCTTGAGCCTAGCATTGCATCATGAATCAATTCCAGCATCACACACTCTAGTTCCAGCCACCACTGAAAAAGCTCCACCTATGACTGCCTGAGGCTTTGGGGGTACATCTAGACACAAGCCATAGTACCATCTGATACTTCTCTCCTTTGTCTGACTCATCTGAATTTGCTTTTTGACTAGACTTCACCCTTGGGTTCTGTCCTTGTCCCTCTTAGTATAGTTTTAGCAAGTACAGTGGACCCTCAAGTTATAAATGGCCTGACATATGAATAACTTGGGTTACAACTGGAATTTTAGTTTTAACTTACGACCAGAGTCTTGAGTTATGACCCAAATGCTGGCCTCTTATGCTTTCAGATGGTCTCAGATACAGATTTAATCCTTAAAGAGTTCTGGAAGGAACATTACAACATCCTTTCCTGTGTGGGGTTAATTGAGAAATTCTGGGCCAATGTCTAAGGACACTGAGATCTGCCTGTATACAGGAGAAAGACTTTGAAGGCTGTGTAGAGGAGCCTGAGCCATCAATTGACAAACTTGAGTTACAACTAGGTCTCATGAACAAATTGAATTTGTAAGTAAGGGTCTACTATACTAAGAATTTAGCATCTAACTGTATCCTGTTTGGTCAGTTTAGCAAGATTTCCCCCCACTTTGATATCTTATTACCCTGACCAACCTTCAGCAAATATACCATCCAGTCAGTTTAGACAGAATCCTTACTCCTGATATTTCTTTTTCTTTTTTCTTTTTTTGTTTTTGATTTTTGAGATAGGGTCTCACTATATAGTTAAAGATGGTCTTGAATTCACTATTGTAGCTCTGGCTGGCCTCAAACTCACAGCAATCCTCCTGCCTTAGCTTCCAAAGTACTGGGATTACAGGATTACAGGTAGGTATCACTACACCTGGTAGTTTTACCCCTGCTATTTCATTTTAGTAACTTTCTACTCACTGACTCCCACCGTTCTCTTTAGCTCTAAATTCCCTCTTGTTCTTTTTTTTTTTTGGTACTGGGGATCAAACTCGGGTCCTTGCGCTTTTGAGGCAGGTGCCGGAACCACTGAGCTAAACTCCTGGCCCTCTTGTTCTTGTTATATCAGAATGGAGGTCAGTTCTGTACTAAGATCTCTTTTTTTTCTATATTTTAATAGTTCTTGAATAAAATTTGAATTTACTTCTTTAACTTGTGTCTGGTTCTACTTTTCCTTGAATGTGTGATGCAGTCATTAAGCCAATCCAATGAAGTCTGCCTGACAGTTTTTTCCCTGGTACTGGGTATTGAACCCCCAGGGTCTTTTCACTGAACTACATCCTCACTCAAGGTGATCCACTTGCCTCAGCCTTCTAAGTGCTGGGATTACAAGGCATGTGCCACTATTGCAGATAGCTAAATTTGGTAAAGATTGATAGGCAGTTAGAATGGGACCAGGTCCATGATGGAGTCAGGACAGAGATGAGGCAAACCAGGCTTGTGGTTGAGGGCTGAGTTGAGAAACAAGGCCCCAGTATGGAGACACAATGACTAGGCCTACAAGCCTCCCCAGAGATAAACAACAGCTCAAAGCTATACTGTAACTAGCACCATCTGGTTCAATAAGCCTGAAAATGTAACAGACACATAGATAGATGAGTAGAACACTCTGACACTCAGTTCTACCCCTTCCAGAAATGCCTTTGTTCTTCCCAGTGCTATGTACCCTTGCCAGGTCCCTTGTTTTTGCATTAGATCAATATAAGCTAAGTGACTGTACTTGTAATCCTGTAGGTTAATTATGGTTTGACCCAAGGTAACCTGTGATGTGATTTTATTGTATAAAAAAACCCTAGACAAGAACCTCAGTGGCAATCCACTTTCAAGATCCCTCCTGTCTCTCCGGAGCTTTCTCTCAATAAACTTTTTCAGGCCGGGGATTTAGCTCAGTGGTTTCACCGCCTGCTGTGCAAGTGCAAGGACCTGAGTTTGATCCCTGGTACCAAAAAAAATAAAAATTAAAAAAAAATAAACTTTTCCTACTCTTAACTTGCTTTTTCCTTGGGTCTATTCTTCAGAGTTGTGAGACACAAACTTGGCATATCTAACAGGTTGAGAGTTACTTCCCAGTAACACCACCATGCCCAGTGAGAACAGGGTCTTGATATGTAGTCTAGGACAGCCTTGAACTTATTATGTAGTGTAGGCTGGCCTGGAATTTGTGATCCCCCTTCTTCAGTCTCCCAAGTGCTGGGATTACAGGCTTGGGTCACCATGCCTGGGCCCCTTATTTTTCTTATGAAACAGACTCTATGTTGCTCAGGCTGTCCACTAACTCACAATCTTCTTACCTTAACTTCCAGAGTAGCTAGGACTATAGGGATGGACTATCATGCCCAGCTATTATATTTTTAAATAACAAAATGAATACATGCATAGGGTCATAAAATTCTAAAAGAACAGAAAATGATAGAATTCAGTATACTAAAGGTACTATACCCCCAAACATGGGATCTTGGCATTTAAGAAAAAGGCAGAAGCAGGAAGATCACTTTCACTTTCCCCTCTTCTCCTCTGAAGTGGGTCACAAGATTCTTATTTCAGAGGTGCTTTCCCATATCCAGAGAAAAGTAACTAAAGATACAGGATTCCCAGAAGAATCTGAATGAATAAGCCATGCTAAACTCTTCTCAGTTTAATGTCCTTAGACCATATTCCATCTGTCTAATCATATTTCCTCACAGTTGTCCCCTCTTCATCAAACCTAAGCATAAAAATACACAAAAAGGGGTGGGGGATTTAGCTCAGTGGTTCTGCCGCCTGCCTCGAAAGTGCAAGGTCCCAAGTTCGATCCCTGGTACAAAAAAAAAAAATACACAAAAAGGGCTGGGGATATGGTTCACTGGTAGAACTCTTGCCTAGTATATGCAAGGCCCAGGGTTTGACCCTAGCTCAGAATAAACACACACACACACACACACACACGAATGATGAAAGATGAATGATATAAATCTAATAATTTAAGGCTGGGCATGTAGCTTAGTGGTAGAACACTTGGCTAGTATGCTGGAGGACTTGGGTTCCATTGCCAGTAAGATAGAAATAAATAAACACAGGTTTAGAGCAGAAGAAAGGGAACAGCAAGAAAAGATAGAAGGAAGGGTGGATATGATCAAAGCACAATATATGAATGTATGAAGATGTCATAGTGATACCCACTAATTTATACAATTAATATGCATTAATTGTAATTAAAACAAAATAAAGGAACAATAACACACAGAATTGGTTCCGGTCTAGCTCACTGGTAGGAGGGGTTCTTAGAAGGCATCAGATCCTGAGTCTAATCTCCAGCTCCAAATTATCTATCAATTTATCTAATCTATCTATCTTTACATATGCCATATATATATATATATATATTACACACACACATATATTTCCATTTGTTTTCAAAGCATTCCAAGTCACACAAAATGCATATTAAGTAAATTTATATGATTCTCTTGTTAATCTGTTTCTTATTGTAGGAGGCTGGGGCATGAACCTAGCAAGAAGTCTTTTCTCCCCTACAAAAGGTATAAAAAGAAAAGTTTTCTGTGGGCCAAGAATTTAGCTCAGTGGCACCCCACCTTCTTCGAAAGCACAAGGTCCTGAGTTCGATCCTCGAAGAAAAAAAAGAAAAAAAAAAGGAAAGTTTCCTTTCGCCATCTTGTTCCTCAATTTTCCTCTTCAAAGATAAAGCAGCTAGTAACAGTTTCCTATGTATTCTTCCAGAGAAAGACTTTTATGCGTATAATCACACATACTTGTATGAACTCCATAGTATTAATGGAGTTTAGGCCACTATAACTCAAAATATGGCAGCTTGTCATATTGGATATTTTAAGCTGTAGGCATTTGAGAAAATAGCAGAAACAGGAAGGTCACAGTGATTTTTGCCTCAACTTTTTCCCCTGAAGCAGGTCCTAAAACCTAGAAATTATTTTCTGACTTTCCCCTAAGGGAAATCAAGTGATCCTCATGTGAGAGGTCCTTCCCTATATGTGGAAGAAAAGAACATCCTTATCTCTGGAAGCTAACAGAAAAAAATATGAACAAACCCGCCTCGCTAAGTTTCTCCTAGTTTATCACCATTAGATCATATCCTTTTTAGCCTTCCTTATATCTCCATGACTATTCACTCTTCATCAGAACTGCTATAAAAATTCAATAATAATTTCTTCAGGCATTCATTTCCTTATGAAGTTTCTTTCATTACATAAAATTTAAATAAATTGTGTGTTTTTCTCTAATTAATCTAATTTTTTTTCTGACAGTACTGAGGATCAAACCCAGGGCCCCTCATGCTAGGCAAATAGGCTTAGCCACTAAACTGCTCCATCACACCTTAATCTGACTTTTGTTACATATTCTTCAGCCATTAACCTAAGACTGTAAAAGGAAGGAGAGTTCTTTTTCCTGCAGTATTATTTCAAAAGCTCTAGGCAACAATGTACTCTGAAAATTCTTTTGAATCAAGATAATAAGAAAAAGCTAGTGACAATGTTTAACTATGTGGAAGCCCTGTGCTCCAGGACATAAAGATAATGGAGAATTCCCCACCCCCATCCTTTTGTGTTCTGAGGAATGGATAACCACAAAGGGCTATGCTGTTCCTCTTATATTCCCTCCACTTTTCTTCAAAACTTAGATGACTCTCTTGCTGTCTTGTTTAATTACTTCTATAAAACACCAGCCCCTCTTCCTCTTCTCTGAGACATTCTTCCACAGAAATAAACATTTCCCATACTACTTCCCATTTCCATTTACTTTTTCTTCTGCTTTTTCTTCTGCTGGTCCTGGGTATTGAACCCAGGGCCTTGTACATGCTAGGAGAGCACTCTACCAACTGAACCACACACCCAGACTCAAATATGTCTTGCTAACTCCTCTCCCTCCCCCTTTCTCCCTCTCTTTCCCCTTCTCTCCCCCTCTCTCTTTTTTTTTTTTTTTTTTTGGGTACGGGGGATCGAACTCGGGTCCTTGCGCTTGCACAGCAGGCAGCGAAACCACTGAGCTAAATCCCCGGCCCTTCTTTTTTTTCTCTTTTAACGAAATCTTGGTATGTAGTGCAAACCAGCCTTGATCTTATCAAGTTATTCAGGCTGACCTCTCCAACATACTGTATATTCCTGTTTGTCTATTGTTTGTTTTCCCACATTAGAGTGCAAGATCTATGAGTGCAGATTTTGTCTATTTTTATTCATTATTGTATTTTAATATCTGGTATAATGCCTGACAAACATTCGATAAACATCTGCTGAATAAATCAATGAAATGAGAGATTAGCATTACATTGTCCTTTCTTGAAATACCAAAGCTTACCTTTAAAATTCATTCACGCCTTAGGGCTGGGGTTAGAGCTCAGAGGTAGGGCCCATGCTTGGCGTGCATAAGACCTTGAATTCAGTCCCCAGTGTAAGAAAAAAAAGAAAGAATGACAAATGAAAAAAATAGAATTGCCTTGTATTTTCTGGAACAAGAGCAAGTGTTCTCTGAGTATTGGTTCTTAGAAATGAGAAAGAAGGCACTGGATGTTGTCAGAAAATCAGAGCTAGAAACTACAGTGGCAAAGATAGACTTTATTCAGAAACTATTGCAATAGAAGAAAAGAGATTTCATTATGGAACTGGGCTCAATTCCAAATACAACAAAAACAGCCAAGGATTTTATAGCTAAGGAACAAAGTATGGGGGTGGATGGTTAGGGGTGTGCATGTGTCAGTGGGTGGAAAATTACTAAGTGGAGACATCAAAGGTAGGGAAGATTCTTAGCTAGACTTACCAAATAGGATTCTTGCTGAGGGCCAACTAGGGTGATCAGATATAAAGGGCAAGGGTAAGGAATTTGAATAGCTATCAAATGATCAGTTATGAAGAGTGAGGAATTCTCTCTAAACTGACAGAGCAGCATTCCTGTTAAAATTAGACTATGGGGGCAGGAGACTTAGCTCAGTGTTTCTGCTGCCTGCCTTGCAAGTGCAAGGACCAGAGTAAGATCCCTGGTACCACCCCCCCCCCCAAAACCTAGACTATGCAGTTGGGCATGGTGGTGCATGCCTGTAATCCCAGCACTCAGGAGGCTGAGGCAGGAGGATTGCCCTGAGTTCAAGGCCAGCCTGGGCTACATAGTGAGTTCAAGGCCAGGCTGCACTACATAGGGAGACTCTGTCTCAAACAGCAACAACAACAAAAAACTGGACTGTAAGTCTGGCAAGGGGCCAAGATTCTTGGCTTGAGCAAACTTTATTTGGACTCTTAAGCCTTCTGTCATAAAGAATCCACTTGTCAAAAATAGGCTTTTGAAAAAAAAAAGTTTATTTCAGTTAACAGGGACTAAAATCAGGGATATTCTAGCAGCTATCTGGGAAAAGCCAAGTTTATCACATCCATGTGTGGATGGGCTGACAGTGGGAGAGAGAGATAGCAGCAGCTAGCTGGGAGAGATTTCATCCTTGAGTGGATGGGCTAACACCAGGGAAGAGAGATATTAGCAACTAACTAGGAAAGGAATTGGGCTTATATGGGTATTGAAGAGGCTAAGAAATTTGGGGTGAAATATTTATGACTTGGATGCCCAAGGTCTGTTCAGGTGTGTAGACAATTACTGGATCACTCAGGGTCAGGGTGAATTGTGTACTTCCTTTTGAGTCCATTTGCCCTATTTACTGAGAAGCTGCTGTTGTTTGCTAAAAGCAGCCTGTTTGCTTTGTCCCATTTGTTTGTGAAGGACTCACTTAAGTCAGGCCTGACATCTTCTCCTAAGATCATCTGTGTACTTCCTTGTAAAGTCTGGTTTTAGCAATTTCTAAGTCATTTTTAGCAAGAACCCCTTGATTGCTGATTGTCCTTGATATCCAAACAGGTTCCTCATCCTTCATAATTATATCAATCAGCTTGATCTTTCTTCAGCAAGAATCCTGTTACATGGGCCTGGGATTTAGCTCAGTGGTGCCGCTGCCTGCCTCGAAAGTGCAAGGTCCCAAGTTCCATCCCAGGTACCAAAAAATAAAAGAACCCTGTTACATTAGTTTAGCCAGAATCCCCCTTAACACTGGTGCTTCTTCCTAGTAGTCTTCCATCCACTAACTCCCAATCTGCTCTTTGTCTATAAATTCCCAGCTACCCTTGTTTTATTTAGAATTGAGCTGAAACTCTCAAGATCCCATTGCAGTGGTTCTTATACAGAAAAAAGTTTTCTTTACCATGTATGTATTTATTCATTTTTGTGGGACTGAACTTAGGGCTTTCACACTGAACTACATCCTTGGCTTGCTTATTTGTTTGTTCATTCATTTAGAGACAGAGTCTTGCTAAGTCACTAAACAGCCTAGGCTGGATTTGAAATTGCAATCCTTCTGCCTCAGCTTCCTAAAGTGCTGGGATTACAGGTATATACTACAACACCCAGCCATTTTACTGTGTTTTAATAACTGTTATTGGTGGGAGATGTAGCTCAGTGGTGAAACACTAGCACACCTAGCATACTGAATCCCCAGCACCACAAAAACAGAAGAGTGCCATTGAATAACTTTTTCTTTAATACTGGTTATGACAAAGATGTCAGGCAGATGGCTAGAGACAAAGGTGCAGCAGTCATTTCCAATCATATCAAATACATGCACCTTTTGTTGCCAGGATTCATATCAAATTCTCTAGCTATTTTTTCTAAGTATCCTTTCCAGGGACTAAGATTATCTACAAGGGGGTCTGTGATGTCCTGTACAACTCTTTTGTTTCAATGGTGAGAGTGAGGTAAACTGAGGGAATAGATGAGTATTTTAAAGATAGTTTAAAAAGGAACTGGCTGTAGTGTCACACACTTGTAATCACAGCTACTCAGGAGGCTGAGGTAGAAGGACTGCAAGCTTAAGGTCAGACGGGGCAATTTAGTGAGACATTATCTCAAAATAAAATTTAAAAGGGCTGTGTAGGTAAGGGCACTGTGTAGGCACTTACCATATGCAAGGCCCTGGGTTTGATCCCCAAGCACCACATGCACAAAAAAATTATGAGAAGTTGAGTATGATAAAGGGATTAGTAATATTAGTAAGGTATGAAAATCAGGTTCAGTTGGCTTAGGAAGGTGGTGGCACATGCCTCTAATCCCAGCACTCTGGGAGGCTGAGGCAGGAGGTTCTCTAGTTTTAGCTTAGCAAATTAGTGAGGTCCTGTTTCAAAAAACAATGTCTGGGGATGTAGCTCAGTGTGAAACCCATGGATGGGTTCATCCCTAGTATTGTAAAAACAAACAAATAAAACAACAACAGCAAAACACCACTGACAAAACACGCGCGCGCACACACACACTATTTTGGGTAATCAGAGGAATATGAGAAATGTCCAATGTGCCAATGGGAAAGAAAGCATAGTACTAACATTCTTTGGCATTATAGGAAGTGGTTACTAGTTCAGTTCAGGCTTCCCAAAGTTTCTATGGGCAAAATAGTCTTGCAGAGAGGGAGGAAAGGAGAGGAGTCCATGTTGAGGTGTAGAATAGGAGAAATAAAGATAGGTAGGAAGGAGACAAGGAAAACCATAACTAAATATTGTACTTTTAAAAAGACCACAGGGCCGGGGAAGTAGCTCAGCAGTGCCTTGGCTGCCTGGCAAGTACGAGGTCCTGAGTTTGATCGCTGGTAGTGGAAAAAAAAAACCCACCAAAATTTCCAGCACACTGTCAAAGTTACCTGAAGCTATCCATATTGGCATTCTTTTGGTTAATTTTGTCTTCTCTCCTTCCAGACCCATCATTCCCCAAATTCCTCAAGAATACCGTAAACCCATAAATTGGCTTAGTTGAGAAAGTAAAGAACAGGAACCTGATCCTACGATAAAGGAACAGGTTGAGGGAATTCAAAGAATGCTTAAATTGTCCATCTTTTAAAAAATACGAGTACATATCTATAAATTTGACCAGTGTCCTTCTGGGAGAGGGGTGGGCCACTTTGTCATTGAGTTTCCACCCCCTCAAGAGAAACATAAATGTTCTCAGTTCCAGAAAATAACTTGTCTCATTTCTCTGAACACCTACACTCTATTTTTGTGTATGTACTTTTAAAATTCTGTCTAATAAATTTTTTCTGTGCCTATTAGCAATAATCGTACCTCAGATAAACCTCATTGGCTATGATACTGCCACTGCCAAAAGCTTTTTTCAGTATCTACTACTGACAAGTCCTGAAAATGCTTTTTTTGTGACAGGAGTCAGTGAGTCTGCAACTTAGTCTGTGGGTAGGATAGCTTTATGTTCCTTATATTTGCTTTGGCAACCTTCTTAGAACTTGTCTGGTAACAGGGTAAGGCAGGGAAAGAACAAGAACTCCTTAGTTCAGCCCAGAAAAATGAAATTGATGATTAACCTAAGGCAAGGAAGAATCATAGATGTGGGTCTTCATTGAGGAGATGGGAAGAGCAGGATGGACTCTAGGCAAACAGCAAGGATAAAGAAACAGGATATAGGAAAGGTAAATATTAGATGAGCCTTATTTCCATGATCCTGGTGGAAATTGATTACTTTGTGATAGTCTGTACTTGTTCCATGATTATTAGGAGAATTCTGTGCCTGGTTCTTTTCTCATTCTAGAAGGTCTGGATAGAGTTTCAGCTTGAGGTCTCTGGTTGAGAACTTTCTCCATCTGAATGCGCTTATATTTCTTTAGTTGTGAAGCGTAAACCCAAGGTTGAATACCTCGTAATTTGACAGGGGTATTAGCAATAAGTTAAATTATATGAAGTCCTTTTTTACTTTTTTAATGCTGTGGTAGAGATGGAACCTAGGGCCTTCTGCATGCTAGGCAAACACTCTAGCACTGTGCTATGTGCTACACCTCTAACCCCTATAAAGCCCTTACCATCTGGGTTCAAGATTAGTTGTTTTTTTTTTTGGTATGAGGATTGAACTTGGGACCTTGGGCTTGCAAGGCAGGCAGTGGAACCACTGCCCAAGATTAGTTTTTTGATGATTTCATTTCCAGAAAATCATGTCACCTACTTGTAGTTATGAAATTTATGGCCTAGAAGATTAAGAGTAGGGCCAGGAATTTAGCTCAGTGGTTCTGCCACTTGCCTCTCAAGCATAAGGACCTGAGTTCGATCCCTGATACCGCCCCCCCAAAAAGAGGAAAGGTAGCCTTGATTAGATTATAGGACTGAGTATATTTTATTAATACTTGATTATATGTAAAGGATGTAAGATTGAATCGAGTTAGAATTTTCTGATAAACAACATGAATAAATACACATCTTCATGAGCCTTCCCTTGATAATTTTTTTTTTGGTACCAGGGATCGAACTCAGGACCTTGCTCTTGCAAGGGAGGTGTGGTGCCACTGAGCTAAATCCCTGGCCCTTTTGATATTTTTTGGTTTATTTTTTATTTAAAAAATTTTAAAAATTTTATTAGTACATATTTGCAGTTCATAATGATTACATTCAATGTGGAGAATTGATACACGTCCATAATACATCTCAATTCTTTTTTCCCCTTCCCCTCTACTCGCCTTTTAAAAACATTTTTTCTTTGGTACCAGGGATCGAACTTGGGACCTTGCACTTGTGAGGCAGGGAGCGGAGCCACTGAGCTAAATCCCCGGCCCTTAAAAACATTTTTTGCAGCATCAGATTCATTTATATAAGCCCTTATCAGATTAATTATCATAAATACAGAATAACAGGCCACAAAACATTAAAAAAAAGACAATTACACTAAATCAAAGTATACTTTGAGATACATTGTCCAAGCTAGATTACAATAACATTTTTTTTGGTACCGGAAATCAAACTCAGAACCTTGCACTTGCCAGGCAGGCCTGGAGCCACTGAGCTAAATCCTCAGCCCTACAATAACATTTTTATCTCTTTTTTTTTCCTACTGTCTGCCTTTTATCTTGAACTTTATTTATATATTAGGCTTCTCAAATGAGAGAAACCGTATGATATTCAAGCCTGGGTGTCTGATTTACTTCAATAAACATATGGTCTCATGGTGCATCCATTTTCCTACAAAGGACTCAAGTTTATCCTTCTTTATGGCAAGGTAGTACTTCATTGTGTACAGATACTACATTTTCTTCACCCATTCATCTGTTGATGAACATATAGGCTGCTTCCAAGACTTAGCTGTTATGAACTGTGCTTCTATAAACATGGGTATATATGCATCATTATGATATGATGTCTATAATTCTTCCAGAAAGATATCTAGAAGGGGAATAGCTGGAGCAGATAGAACCTCTAGTTTTAGTTTTTTGAGGAATCTCCATACTGATTTCCATAGTGGTTTTACCAATTTAAACTCCCATCAACAATACAGCAGGGTTTCTTTTTCCCTCACAACCTTGCCATATTTGTTATTGATTGATTGATTTCTTTCTTTTTTTTTTCTTTTTGGTACCGGGGATTGAACTCAGGACCTTGCGCTTGTAAGGCAGGCACCGGAACCACTGAGCTAAACCCCCGGCCCCCATTGATTTCTTGATTATAGCCATTATTTCTGGAGTGAGATGGAATGTCAGTGTTGTTTTAATTTGCGTTTCTCAAATGGCCAGTGATGTCAAATACTCTTTCATGTACTTATTGGCATTTATAATTCTTCATCTGAGAAGTGACTATTCATTTCAGATGCCCACTTTTGGATTGGGTCTTTAAATTTGGACAAAGGTCTAATTTCTTTTAGTTCTTTATATATTCCACATATTAGTCCTCTAAGAAGTAGCTGGCAAAAAATTTTCTACATTCTGTAGGTTGTCTCTTCACTTTTTTGGTGGTTTCCTTTGCTGTGCAGAAGCTTTTAAATTTGATGCAATTCTATTTGTTGATTCTTTGTATTATTTCTTGTGCAACTTGGATTTTGTTCAGAAGTCAGCCTACACCGTATGTAATAATTTTACCTATTCTATCTTCCAGCAGATTTAGTGTTTCTGTTGTAATATTTAGATCTTTGAACCATTTTGATTTAAATTTAGTGCACAGTGATATGAGTCTAGGTTTAATCTTTAGTATGTGGAAAGCCAGTTTTCCCAGCACCATTTATTAAAGAGACTATGTTTCTTCTAGTGAAGGTGCTTGACCCCTTTGTCAATGATAAGGTGTTTGAGTGTGTTTGGAGCTGTTTCTACATTTTTTTTTTTTTTAATTTGCCAATACCATGCTCTTTTTATCACAGTAGCTTTCTTGTGTTATTTCAAGTCCAGGATTATGATGCCTCTGACTTGCTTTTGTTGCCCAAAATTGCTTTTTCTATTGTAGTTTCTTCTGGGTCCAAATGAATTTTAGGATTGTTTTGTCTAGTTCTCTGAGGTATGCTATTGGCATTTTGATTGCAACTGCATTGAATTTGTATAACAGTTTTGGAAGTATGGGCATTTTCACTATATTGGTTCTACTTACCCAAGAACAAGGGATATGTTTCCATTTTCTGACATCCTTGTCGACCTCCTTTTCAGAGTATTTTAGTTTTCAATGTAAAGGTCTTTTACTTCTTTAATATTTAGATCTTGTTTTTTTGGTACTGGGAATCGAACTCAGGACCTTGTGCTATCGAGGTAGGCATGGTACCACTGAGCTAAATCCCTAGCCCTTTAATATTTAGATCTTTGATCCATTTTTATTTCAGTTTAGTGCATGGTGAATCAGCTACAGTAGTACTGATCAAGACACATTGGGTAGTAACATACCATAAGAACCAATTATGTATCACTCTTAACTCTAGGGAAAAAGCATTAACACAACCCAGGTTTTGACTTACAGATGTTATGTACTAAATGCAACAGTTATATCTCTGCTAATGGTGGAAAATAATTCAATAGTTTTACAGAGTTAATTAATGTCTTACTTTTCTCATTGTGGGACAAAACACCCAACACTCACAAATTAAAGAACAGGTTTATTTTTGCTCACAGTTGTAGATATTTCAGTTCATAGTTGGCTGACTCCATGGCAGGGCAGCATAGCAGAGGGGCATTGCAGAGGAGACAGTCTGTGGCATGGCATGGCAGGCAGGAAGCAGGAAGCAGCAAGGCAGCAAGCTTCCCTTTCCTTTTTATTCCATTCAGGCTACAAGCTTATTGGTTGGTGCCACCCATACCCAGGGTGGTGTGTCCCACTATCCACACTCAGAACTATGCTAATTTCAGTCAGTGGACTAATTTAGTGTCACACATCTTAGTCTCAGTATCACATGCCCTAGACCCAGCCAGCTCTGAAAATCCCCACCTATGCACACGTGAGGTTTTGGAGGGGGGAGATCTAGATACAAGCCAGAACAACTAACTATTCAAAGATTAACAAAACTTTATGGTTATGCTATAAAAGATGTAGGGTATGAGAATGGGGGAATGCAAGAAGGAAAATGTGAAATCTTAAACAATATGATATCAGAAGAAAGAGTGAGAAGTGGTAAAAAGGATCCTATTGGGAGGTAGATGGATGTTTATAGAATTAGGTAAAAGTAAGAGAAAAGTCTAATGAGAAATAGAAGATAAAAAAGAGGGCGAAACAACAAGAAATTGTATAGGGATTATGTGGAGGTCAACTGATTAATTGTCAAGTTGAGTGGGAAATGCCCAGCTGAATTGAGTCAGCATAGTTCTTGGGATGGAAGACTAAGTTTAAGGAGGATTGTTATTGGAATGGTATAAAAGGACAATGAGAGGGAAGGATTGTAGCTGATTTTTCTTGGAGGAGCTTCTTTGAGATGGCTTTTCTTCTGAGGAATTTCAGTGGTTTTTCTTCAAAAGAGCTTTGGCTGTTTTCTTTCTTCAGGGGAGCTTCAATCCTCATCTTCATCTTGGACCCATCTCCTGGCTTCCAATTTTAGTATATGTGCTGCCAAAGTGAGCACAATCTCCTGGTTTCCAGTGCAGATCCCTCAGGCTTCTGGCACAGATTCTTCAGCTTCTGGCACTGGCCCTTGGGCCTTTTCAGTGCAGATCCTTCAGCCTCTTGATACGGACTTGCGTGGGACATTGGTGTGGGCTCCAAGCTCTTGACTGGATCCTTCAGGTCTCCAGTGCACAGACAGACATTTTGCCTTCTTCTGCATCTGACTCTAGTAAGCATTGACTAATACAGAGTAAAAATAAGAGAGAAAAATAAAGGGAGAAAAATTAAAATGGGAAAGAGGAAGAAAAAGATAAGAAGGAAGAAAGACAAAGGAAAATCCCCAAGCCTCAATAAATTGGTGAAGAAGAAAGGAAAGAAGAAAAGAAGAGAAAACAAAAGAACTCCAAAAACTAAAAATGAACACATCCACAGACTACAAAATCAAAAACAATAACAAAAGAAATAAAAACCAAAACCAGAAATAAAAATCCAAAACTAAAACCAAAACCAAAACCAAAAACGCAAAACTCAACAGAAAAAAAGGAGAAAAAAGAAACTTCTCTGTGATTTTCTTCCAGGATCTACAATTTTGGGATAGTGTCCAAGTGAAGATATGTCCCTGCTCCTGTTGGTAGACAAAGAAGACAGTCAGACCCCAGATCCTAGTTGATACAGTTACCAGCAGGCAGTAGGATTAGGATGAGGGGATCAATGTCCAACTTTCTTTTTTTTTTTTTTTTGGTACTGAGGATTGAACTTGGGTCCTTGCGCTTGTGCTTGCACAGCAGGCGGTGAAACCACTGAGCTAAATCCCTGGCCCCCAACTTTCAAATGTAGAACAATTCAGGTTGAGCCTAGCCTCTGGCTGTGGGGCAGGGCCTGTGTCCTTCAGCTTAAACCCCTCAGTGGGTCTCTTTCTAGCTGACTCCCTGACCCTGGCTGTCTCCCTTGTCTGTCTGTCTCCTGATCACTATGGGAATATAACATCGGGAACACTGAACTGAAGCTGTCCCATGGCTGCTCTGAGTCCCTGGTTCAGTCAACCCTTCCCCAGAACAGCATCTGACCAAACATTTTCTCTAGGGTGATAGATCTCCCACTACCTCAGCAGCTACTATGTATAGTAGCTGTCCTCTTCCTATCATGCCTTGCCTCCTCCCCTGTGTGGCATCATGCCAAGATGGTTGCTCCCACCAAAGAACAAACCCTTCTTCCCAGCATGCCCCTGTTCCTGCCTAGAGAGTAACCTAATACTGGCTCACCTCCTACCACCTAGTGACATCACCGGCTCCTCCATTCCCTAGTCACTACCTCACTCAACCCCTCCTCAGCCCCTACAAACCCCACCCCAGTCTCTATAAAAGACTGTCCCTGCCCCGGCCATATTGCTTTTGTCTCTCCTTTGTTCAGAGACAGCCTGGCAGATCCATTCCCCTAATAAAGGCTTGTTGTGGCCTGGTCTGGTCTTGGTTTTCGGTCCTTTTACCTGACATAGGGGATATGGTGGGTGCTTGGACTGAGTCACTCATGAGCTATTAAAGGATACACATGAGAGCAGAATCCTGTGCTCTCCCTGCAGATCACAGCACCTGCCAGTCCATTCCTTCTCCTGCATTTCTTCCTGAAGCCCTATGAGGTCCCCTCCTTTTATGCTGTCTCTGTAGATTTGGTCCCCCTTTACTGTGAGCCAAGAGCTGGGAGCCCAGGAGAAAGTGCAGATTGTCCCTTCCCTTCTCAGCTTTGTGTTATGTCTCTTCAATTTCTCTGTAGGTTTTAATTTTCTTGTCAGATCCTTCCTCGTTCCTGGGGATCTACTTCTCTCTTTTCTTCTTCCCCAAGTTGTTATTTTGAAGTGTCTGGATTCCAAATCTTGGATAGGCTCCTTTCCTTAATAACAATTTTTTTTAAAGGAGATAGTTTATATAGAGTTAAGGGTGAAGATATGAGAGTCATAAGAGAAAATGCTAATATTCCTGGCCATGTTATATCCAATTCTTCAACTAGTTTAGGTAGTTTGATCTTGAGGATGCCAGTAGCTCTTTTTTTTTTTGGTACCAGGGATTAAACTCAGGACCTTGTGCTTTCAAGACAGGTCCCTGGCCCCCCATTAGCTCTTTTTATAGTGCCTCATGGCTGAGGATGGGAAAGGCAATTGGATCTTTGGTTAATGTACATTACATTTTCAATTTCCTGTATAATTCTACCAATGAAATGTGATCCTCTGTCTCTAGTGAAGGGATATCTCAAGTGGAGATTTATTCTAGGAAAACTTTGGCCAATGATGTTGCAAAAGCATTTTGGCAGGAAAAATCTTCTAGTCATTAAGAAAATATGCTGATTGGGGTGAGTGCCTATTGGTAACATTGTGCTTTTTTTTTGGTACCAGGGATTGAAATCAGGACCTTGTGCTTGCAAGACAGGTGCGGTGCCACGGAGCTAAATCTCTGGCTCATATGCTTTTCGGTAATTGGCATTTTTTTTTTGGTACCGGGGATCAAACTCGGGACTTTGCGCTTTCGAGGCAGGTGGTGGAACCACTGAGCTGAATCCCTGGCCTGCTTTTTGGTAATTGGGAAAAAAATTATTTTACAGTGATGAAAGGATCTAGGGAAAACTGTTTTCCTTTCTCCCCTCATCTCTACGTGTTTTCCAGGGTTATATTTGTGACAGATGAGGCGATTTCCACCTTTTTGATCCAAATAAAACTAAAAGGTTTTTTGCCCTTCCTATGATGAAACATGCAATGATTTAGGTGATAGAGTTAGAAGTTACCTCTCCTAACACCTTTAATATGTTTCTAAAATCCGTCTATGTGAATTGAAAATATGATTTTTCCCATTTGATTGCTTCTGTATCTGAAGTTTTACTTAGGCTATATGGCTCTCTTTTATATATTCCTTAGTAGTCATCCTAAAGAGGTTGTCTTCCCTCTGCGGAGGTTTAATAATCCCATCAGTGGTCTAGGCCCTCAAAAAATGATGCAGGAGTGTATGCTCAAGGTTTTGAAACTGCCTGTATTTCTTGGGTGTTTGGGGAAGAGACTGCTAATTTATCATATTTATCAACCAATCTATTCCCTTAGGCCTTGTCTGAGTTTTCAGTACTATTTCTCTTTGTCTTAACTATAGCCATCTGTTGGGATAATAACAATGACACTTGAAGTTCTACTATTTGGAGTTCGTTTTGTTTTATTTCATTTTATTTTTGGTACCGGGTATGCAACTCAGGACCTTGCGCTTGTGAGGCAGGTGGCAGCACCATTGAGCTAAATCCCCGGCCCTGTTTTGTTTTATTTTTTGAGGCAGGGTCTCCCTTTGTAGTTCAGCCTGGTCCTGAACTCACTATGTAGCCCAGGCTGGCCTCAAACTCATGGCAATCCTCCTGCCTCAGCCTCCCCAAGTGCTGGGATTACAGGCGTGTGCCACCACACCTGGCTCAGTTCATTTGTTTTTTAAAGAGATGGGGCCTTCTGATGTTGTTCAGGTTGCTCCCAAACTCCTGGGCTCAGGTGGTCTTCTACCTCAGCCTCTGGAGTAAGTGGAACCACAGGCACTTGTGGTGATGTTGGAGTCCATTTTTGACTGGGTTACTGGAGGTTTTAATAAATCTTCTCTGTTTGCATAACATATCAAAATCATGTACCATCCCTGAAACATAGCAGCTATCAGTATAAAAGTTAGCTTTCATTTCTTCTGCTCTTATTCAAGCCCAAATAAGAGCAATTAGCTTGGCTACTTGGTCTCATTTAACATTTAGCAGGGCTTGACATTTGAGAGGTTTGTGCTATTCAGTGATGGCATATCCTCCCTGAAATGTCCCATTCCTCTTCTGCAGGTAGCAATCATCAATATAAAGAATGAGGTCAACCTAGGGAAGATGGTTTTCTGATAAATCTAGCCTAGGACAAGATACAGATATTCTGTTAATGATATAATCCTAGGGCATTGTGTCAGTGGGTAAAGGACACAAGGTAGCAGAGTGAAGATTTGACAGCAATGTATGGGTGATGTGAGAGGGGAGAGCTGTAAAACTTCTTCTTCTCCTCCTCCTTTTTTTTTTTTTTTTTTTTTTGGTACTGGGGATTGAACTCTGCACCTTTTGCTTGCCAGGCAGGCACTGGAACCTCTGAGCTAAATCCCAGGCCCTAAAACTTCTTAAGTTGTAAGATACTCAGGGGCTGGGGATTTAGCTTAGTGGTGCTGCACCTGCTTCACAAGCGCAAGGTCCTGAGTTTCATCCCTGGTACTGGGGGGAAAAAAAGATGTAAGATACAGAAAAGTGATGTATGTTTTCATTGAGGAATAGGATTTGCACAGCATGAAGAATATGTATGTTAAGCAGATGGAGTAATACTAAATCAAAAGTAGTGTAGCTACACCACTAAATCAGAAGTAGGGTGGCTGCAGCTACAATTGACAGAAAAGAAGATATTTCCTAGCTACTTGATTTAAGGCCAAACTATATTATTACAGAGGTCTATGCTGTCCTTTATGCTTTTGGAATAGTATACTCTAAGGATATGACTCTCTCATTCATGAACATGGAAAAAGGCAATGCACAGTGGAAAGTTCAAGGCCAGGGGGTGAAAGCAGAGAACACTTAAGGTTTGCAAAAATACCATTGGATAGAGGGCCCCAGACTACTGGTTCTGGGGATGATTCCCTAGTCATGGCATAATAGGGTAAGGCAATCATGGAGAAGAGAGGGGAGAAGGGAGAGGGTATCCCCATCCTACCATATCCCACAAAATCCAAAAGTCCCTCAATTGTTATTTTGTTTCAGGAAGAGGAAAATAGTTAAAAGTAGAGGCTGTATAAAACACTTCTACCCATGGCTGAAAAATCATGACCCAGATATTGCACATGCAGAGGGTATAATTGAATTTTATCTCTAGCTACTTTGTGATCCTTTCTTGCTAACACCTTAACATAGTGTTCAGTTTCCAAAAGAGAGTTGTCATTAACTGTCAGAACATAAAGATCATATACATATTGAACTAAAGTGGCATCTCCTTGGAATTTTAAGACCCCCAAAGTGGCATTTAGGATATGTAAGTGACAAGTAAGAGTCTCAGAAAATCACTGGGGGGCATAACAATCCAAGTATATTGCTGGTTTTCTCAGATGGATCAAATAGGTTTTGGGATTCCTTATGAAAGGGAATATTTTTTCAAAAGGTGGACTATAAATCAATGACCATGAAGTATTGGGTATTGGAAGGTGTAGAAGACAGGATAATGTTAGGATTAGACACCAAAGAAAACTAGGAGTGACACTTTTACTGACAGATATAAGATTTTGTATATGTACTGCTGAAGTGAGCACAATGATAGATATAAGATTTGGACTAGCCAATATCCTTTCTCATTTTAGCTTTTAAAATCTAAGATGGGGGGGCTGAGGATTTAGCTCAGTGGTTTTGCTGCCTGCTGCACAAGCGCAAGGACCCGAGTTCGATCCCTGGTTCCAAAAACAAAAACAAAAACAAAACAAAACAAAAAATCTAAGATGGGAATATTGCCTGGACTAGGAGTGAGGACTACTTTTTTATCTAATAAAGTTTGGATTATTGGGCAACACTCTTTAAGTTTAAGGGGCTTCTGGTTTTAAATGATATTGGGGAAATTTAGGGGGGAGCATGAAATCTATTTCTAGTTTAAGGGGCTCTACATCCCATATGGTTCCAATATTGGTGGAATTTTTCCATAAAAAAGGAATTCTGTCTAATAGTTGATTCTATTCTGTCTAGTTAAATGGGTGCTAGGTTGAAGGGGCAAGGAAACTTAGGGAAGTCAGATAAAACTGTTAGAGAACTTAGACATGAAGAAAAGTCAGACAAAACCTCAGTTGCCAATGAACTAGCACAATCAACAAGTGGGATCTCTTCTTACTAAAAAGCTTCTGCACAGCAAGAGAAACCACCAGCAGTGTGAAGAGACAACCCACAATGTGGGAAAAAATTTTCACCTGCTGTCACTCAGACAAAGGTCTACTGTCTAGAATATATAAAGAACTTAAATAAATCAGACCCCCCAAATTTAAAGACCCAATCCAAAAACGGGCATCTGAAATGAACAGACATTTCTCAGATAAAGAAGTAGAAATAGCAAATAAGCATATGAAAAAATGTTCAACATTACTGGTCATTGGATAGATGCAAATGAATACAACACTGAGATTCCAGCTCACCCCAGAAAGAATGGTTGCTATAACAAAATCAACCAATAACAAATGCTGGCAGGGCTGTGGGGAAAGAGGAACCCTGCTCCACTGCTGGTGGGAGTGTAGACTGGTGCAACTACTGTGGA
>NW_004624836.1:6895041-6908475 GCF_000247695.1 Heterocephalus glaber | reverse complement strand
AGCATGGACTCCTATAGAAGGCAAGGCAACAAAAGATGCTATCATAGTTATTACTTCAGCATCTGTTAACAGACCTACATCATCATCACACCCTGGTGCAGTGTAAGGTGACCATCGTCTCATTCTATTAGCCACAATCAAATCAGTTCTATCTGGCAACACTACAGCTAGACAACTCAAGCAGCAATGGGTCTTGGTCAAATTGGATGGAATATAATTGAAGGTTATTCCTTCACAGGTATAAAACCATACCATTGGCAGGGAGATATGGCAATTGTTATATACAATTTTCTGTTTTATATGGCAGGACATCCCTTCCGACAGTTTTATCCTCAGACATTTGGTTGTACAATTTTCATACATAGCACATTGGGTATTATTTGACATAATTACCTTGGGTGTATATAATTTGACAGCATTTTTAGGTTTACGACATGAGGCATGTCCCCAATACATGACGGAAATTTACATCAACATTTAGACAGAATTCAGACAAATTAAGTGAGTTTGCCAATTGAATCCATACTTTTTTTGTGTGATCTAGTCCTCTTGGGGGCAATACTGCCAGTGTCCCAGAGAATATTATCATGAAGGCAAAACATCTCCAACCCACTCCAATCTTAGCTTTTGATCACTTGGTTGGCTGATAACCTTCCATTTGTCCTTTTTGACATCCACGGGGGGTCCTGCTTTCAGATGGTTGCGATGTATCCAGGCAGAATGTCCAGCCACTTTCACCGCCAAGGGAGTTGACAGGACAACAGGAACCGGTCCCTTCCAACGAGGTTCCAGGGTCTTGGAATCAAACTTCTGGAGGTTTTCTGAGGTCTGTGCCTGAGAGTCTCCTGCTGGATCCCACCACAGAGTCTCAGCTGAACGGGGGTTCCTTACCAGGGGATCTCGCTGGGGCCTCCAAGATGTAAGACCGAGGGCCTTACCAAACGCTCCGAGGAGCTGACTGCAGTGAAGAACACCCGGGAAGGAACACACTGGACAAGTTGGAAAGTAAAACAGACCTTAGTCTGGCCAGATGGCACTCCCAAAGCAAAGTAGCTTAGAGAGGCCAATTAGATATCTTATAGGCAGTTCAACAGGGCTGGCCTGAGGAGCTAAGGTTGAGGAGAATTGAGACACATTCACTGAAAGCTAGCATTGTAAAAAAAGAAAAACTACCACACCCGCATAGCACGAACAACAGTGATTGATATTCTAAATAGGTATCAATCACCTGGGTGAGGGACCAAGATCTTCCAAGACAGATCCCTGACTCACCCCTTACCACCAAAAATCCTTGCTTATTCCTTGTATGCTTGGTATGTGATTTGCTTCCCCATTGGATCCCCATTTAATTAATATTACCTAAGTGACTATACTTGTCTAATCTTCTTAGTTGTTTATAGTTTTGTCCACCTTGTGATTTCTCATTGGATCAGTATTACCTAAGCAACTGTACTTGAAATCTTACTAGTTGACAATAGTTTTGTCCCACCTTGGACCCACATCACCTTGTGGCTTTGCTCCATAAAAAACCCCTGAGAGGGCTGGAGATTTAGCTCAGTGGTGATATGCCTACCTTGCAAGTGCAAGGTCCCTGAGTTCGATCCCTGGTGGGGTTGAACAACCCTGGAAAACAGGGTCCCCGGGCAATCCATCTTCTGGTCCCCTTTTCTGTCTCTCTTAGACAAAAGCTATCTTTCTCTCAATAAATTCTTCCTACTCTCGACCTCTGTTGTTCCTAGAATTCATTCTTTGATTTTAGAGAACATTAACTTGCATTTCAGATATCTAACATTTGGGAGTTACATTTATTCCACTTATATCACTATTTTGAGTGCTATTTTTCCCTAGTTTCTTTATCAATGGGTTCATCATTAGTGTACAGGAATGCTACTGATTCTTGTGTGTTGATTTTGTATTCTTCTACACTACTGAATTTGGTTATGGATTCAAGGAGTGCTTTGGTGGGCTTTTTTGGTCTTCTATGTAGAGGATCATGTCATTTGCAAATGATGATAATTTGACTTCTTCCTATGCATACCCCTTTTATTTCTATTTGTTGCTTAATTGCTCTTGCTAATGTTTTGGATACTATGTTGAACAGGAATGATAATAGTGGACATACTTGACTCACTCCTGATTTAGACAGAAAGTTTTCAGTTTTTTTTCCATTTGATAATGGTATTGGCAGGTTTGTCATAAGTGGCTTTTATCAGATTGAGATAAGGTTCTTCTATTGCAGTCAGGTAAGCTAGTTAGAAATTATGACAGTTGGGCAAAGCTTGGCCCTCAGCATAGAAGACAATTGAGGTACATTTACTGAAGGTCAACATTAAAAAGAAACAGGGCTGGGGATTTAGCTCAGTGGTTTCACTGTCTGCTGCACAAGCTCAAGGACCCGAGTTTGATCCCCAGTACCTCCCCAAAAAAAACAGAGAAAAAAGAGAAAGAAATACTACAGCCACATACTTACCCTAGGAATGAATAGCAGTGATTGATATTTTAAATAGAGCCTGGGATTTAGCTCAGTGGTTCTGCAGCCTGCCTCACAAGAGCAAGGTTCCGAGTTTGATCCCTAGTACCAAAAATAAAATTGTGAGGATATTTTAAATAGATACCAATCACCTTAATTTGGAACCAAAACATCCCTAGCTAACCCATTCCTTCCAGGAAAACCAAGTATGCTTGCTATGTGACTAGCCATCCCATTTGATCTCTATTTAGTCTAGGTGACTGTACATGTAATCTTATTGGTTGATCATGGTTTTGTTCCACCTCGTGCCCATCTTGTGATTTTCCATTGGATCTTATATTTTTTCCCCACTTTGTACCCACTTTACCTGTGGCTTTGCTCCATAAAACACCTTTGAGAAGTGGGGTGGGTGGCAACCTACTTTCTGGTTCCCCTTCTGTCTCTCTTAGAATCTTTCTGTCAATAAATATTCTTTACTCTTAACCTCCATTGTTCCTAGAATTCATTCTTTGATTTTAGAGAACACAAACTCATATTTTGGATATCTGGCAGGGTGGGAGTTATAATATTTCCCTTGTTTGGATTATTTTGCTTATTTGGATTACTTGGTACCCTATATCACTTCTATACCTATTTCTTCAGTTTTTTTAAAATCATGAAATGGTGCTTGATCTTGTCAATGGCTTTTTCTGCATTTATTGAAATAATAATTGGATTTTTGTCCTCTTTGTGTGGTATAGTACATTTAGCAGTTTGCATATATCAAATTGTCCTTGCATCCCTGGGATGAAGCCTTTTTAGTCATGATGTATGATCTTTTTCATGATTCATTGCACTCTGTCACAATCTTTTCTTTTGCTTTTGGTACTGGGGATCAAACTCAGGACCCTACGCTTGGGAGGCAGGCAGGGTGCCACTGAGCTAAATCAATTGCATTCTGTTTGCCAGTATCATTATATGGATTTTTACATCTAAACTCATTAAAGAGATTGGTCTATAGTTCTCTTTTTGGTTGGCTCCTTGACTGGTTTTGGAATCTGGGTAATGGTAGCTTCCAGAAATGACTTTGGGAGTATTCCTTACCTTTTAATTCCCTTAAAGAACTTGAGGAATATTGGTGTTAGATCTTTCCTGAAGTTTTTATTGATCAACCAATAAGAGTACAAGTATGGTCACCCAGGTAATATTGATTAAATGGAGATCAAATGGGAAGGCTAGTTACATAGGAAGCATACTTGGAGTTCCCAGAAGGAATAGGCTAGCTAGGGATGTTTTAGTCCCCAGTTAAGGTGATTGATGTCTATTTAGAATATCAATCAGTGCTATTCAACTGCAAAGGCATTCAGACCTGGAGTTTTCTTAGTTGATATGGTTTTTATTACTGCTTCAATTTCATTGCCTGTTATTGGATTATTAATGGTTTTTAAATATTCTTGGCTCATTTCTGATAATTTATATGTATCTTGGAATCTGCCCATTTCTTCTGAATTCTGTGATTTATTGGTGTACAGGTTTGCACAGTAATTGTTAATAATCTTTTTGATTTTGGTAGTGTCTATTGTGATTTCATCTTTTTCATTTTTTTTTTTTTTTTGGTACCGGCGATTGAACTCGGGTCCCTGTGCTTGTGCAGCAGACGGCAAAACCACTGAGCTAAATCCCCGCCCCACTTTTCATTTCTAATTGGATTGACTTGGGAATTTTTTTGGGTCTTTTTTGGGTTATTTTGACTAAGGGCTTGTCTATTTTGTCTATTCTTTCAAAGAATCAACTCTTGCAAGCACTGATTCATTGAATTTTTTTTTCCCATATCAAGGATCGAACACAGGACCTTGCACTTGCAAGGCAGACAGCAAAACCACTGAGCTAAATCCCCAGCCCTAGTCTATGACTTTCTTTCTGGGTCAGATATGAAGTGTCATGGAGAGGTTCTTTTCTGATCTTGCCTATTTGGGGTTTTATATTCCTCACTTAGATGTTTGTTAAGTTCTTTTGCCCCCATCTGGAAAGTTTTCTGCTCTTATTTCAAAAAACAGGTTTTTTATGCCATTCATTCTGTCTTCTGATTTTTCACTAATTCCAATTGATCCTAGTCTTTGCGTCACCTGGGAGCGGTTGAATCAATCTTTTCATGTTTTCTTATTGTTTGAAAGGTATCTCTCATTAATTGTTCATTTTATGACACTCTGTCCTGTACTTTGTTTTATTTATTTATTTATTTATTTATTTATGTTTGTTTGTTTTTTGAGACAGGGTCTCACTATGTAGTTCAGGCTGGTTTTGAACTCACTAAATAGCTGAGGTTGTTCTTGAACTTGCAGTGATCCTCTGCCTCTGCCTCCTAAGTACTGGGATTATAGGCATGCACCACCATGTCTGGCTGCCTGTACTTTTTTTTTTTCCAGTACCAGGAATTAAAATCAGGACCTTGAGCTTGTAAGGCAGGTGCGGTACCACTTAGCCAAATCCCCAGCAGCTGCCTGTACTTTTAACAGATTTTTTAATCTCTTGAATTTCTCTTTGTAGCCTTTTTATGGGCTCTAATTTTTTTTCTGTGCTGATCTTTCATGTTTTGTTTAATTCTGTTATCTTTGTATTAATGTCTTCCATAGACTACTGATTGTTTTGTGACAAGGTCTCCTTTGTAGTTCAGGCTGGCTCTGAACTCACTATGTAGCCCAGGCTGGCCTTGAATTCATGGTGATCCTCCTGCCTCAGCCTCCTGAGTGCTGGGATTACAGGTGTGCCCCACCATGCCTGGCTGATTGTTTTGTTTATTTGACCCAATATTTTATTACTCATATCATCTGTGAGGTTGCTAAATGCCTTATTGATCTGTTTTTGTTATCTGTCATGATATAATTTCAAATAAGTTGGGTTTGTGGCTCTTGGTTCTTCTCCTTTGATGCCTCATGGATCATCTTTGGGGAACTTGGGAGTTTTTGGAGACATTTTGTTGGCTGCTCTTTTCATGCTTCTATTTGTTTGTTTTTGTGGTGGGGCTTGTGCATTTATCATAGAGGAAAGCTTTGTTTCTACTATGAAGGCCCCTTTAGTTGATACCTACTTTTCAGTGATGTCCTCTGGGTATGGCTAACTATTGGCCTTTGCCTCTGTCCCACAGTCCAGTGACCTCTACTTACTTAGAATGGGAGCTTGCAGCATATTTGGCCCAGTACCCAGTTCTCCAGGAATGGGCCATAGTATTGTTAATGACCCCAATGCAATTCAGATATTGGCATCCTAAGAGAACCAGTTAATAGCAACAGCTATATTACTTTGGCTATAGTAATAAAATCAGCATCAATTATAGTGTTAAATACAAGCCGAGTAGTGACAAACCATGAGGACCAATAATGTACTACCCTTACCTATAAAAAAGAAATCTATAATTATACTATGAACACTAAAACAAAGTAAATATTGACCTACAGTAAATATCTATTAAATGGAAAAACTTTACCTCTACTAACAATAGAATAATATTCAATGACAATAGTATAAAGTTAACTAGCTATCTGGCCAGGGATGTAGCTCAGTGGCTCCACACCTGCCTGGCAAATGTAAGGTCCCGAGTTCAATCCCCAGTACCAAGAAAAAATGTTAACTATGGGCCAGGGATTTAGCTCAGTGGTTCTGCCGCCTGCCTTGCAAGCACAAGGTCCCAAGTTTAATCCCTGGTACCAAAAAAAAAAAAAAAAAAGGAAGAAAAAGAAAAAGAAAAAGAGAGAGAGAGAAAGGAAACTAAAGGAGGAAAGGAAAAAACAAGAGAAAAAACACAACCTCCAAAAGACCTGGTGAAAGAAAGATAAAAATAATAAAAAGTAGAAAAATCAAAAAGGATCAAGTCAAATAAAAAAAAATTCCTGTTTTTGAATGAGTGGCTTCTTTCTAAGTTCTACAGTCTTAAAATTTAGCCGGTTATGACTTTCTCTGCTTAGCTTTTGAGGTGCCCTCCCTGAACCAGAGGCACTTCTGTCTGTTCACCCCAGATTGTGGTTACTGTACAAGCCAAGGCATGTTCTTGCTCCCACTGGTAGACAGGAAATTCAATTAGCCCTCTGATCTCTATTGAATGTAGGTCACAGGTTCAGTGGACTGTTGGAATGAATGTCAACAATCTTGGGATCTGCTTCCTTCTGTCCCTAGCCATTGTCCTTGTCCAGGATCTGGTCATTTTGATAGTCCTTGCCTCTGCTGCCTTGTGCCAAGGGAAAGCAAAATGTAGAGCCAGCTTGGAGTTGGTGGGTGGTATGCCCTTGTATTGGGATTGAGGTGGGGCACTGTTGTCCTATATGAGCCTGTTTGGCTGTCAAGGGAAGAGCACCACAGGTTAGGAAAGTGGTGCCATGTGTTCAGTGTGGGCCTGCTTGCTCATATCTTTGATTGTCCGGGGAGGGACTCAGCAGGTTTGGTGCAGGCCTGCTTGCCTGTGTCAGGGGAAGGGTGATGTAAGTCTGATGCAGGCCTGACTGCTCATGTCCTTGCTTCAGTCATGGGAAGGGTGCTGCCAATAGGGGTCTTTGTACTCAAAATTCCTGGATTGGCTTCTTACTCATGCAAATAAAGCACTGAGAAACTTGTCTTATCAAAAACTTTCTTGTCCTAGCACCAGATTTAAACTGCCCAATAGAAAGACTCACTTGGCTTCCCGTCAGATATAAATGAAGAATTGAAAATTGAAAATAGCATTTTTCTTATTGGTTCCATGTACAATGCTCAGTGCAGAGTCATCCTGGATACTGTATTCTGCACATGTCTCCTGAGTCACTATGAATGACACATTCTACCCAGTTGCTTGACTGGTGTGCCCCAGTCCTAATTTCCTACCTCAGTCATGCTAGGGATCAGATACTTCTCTTCCAAAAAAAACAACAGCTCTTTCAAAGCTCAGTATTTACAAAGCAACTTAGAAGGTAAGGAGACTCAGAAACTAAATAATATGACTGATCAGGCAGCTAAAAACATTTCCTTAGTTTGTCCATGGAAGTTTCACTCAAACATCTCTGTGTGTCACAGCTCAGAAAATACAAAGTTCACAGGACATTTTCCCATACTTTCTTCTTTCTAGGATCACCCCAATTCCCCAGCATATGTAGGACAAAAACATGAGGGATGGACAAAATGGGCATCATGCTCAGGCACCTTTATGATAATTGTCAAGGTCAATGGAAGCTAAATCACAGACATAAGTTTGAGGTAGAAAATATTTTGGTTCTCTGCATCAATGGGGGTAAAAAAATTTCTTAGAACCATTGAACTTGACCATGTTTGGAGGGCCCTAAGCCCACACTTCACATCAGCACAGCCAGTAAGAGAACAGATGCCTGGTTCATATGCAAGTTATGGGGCTGGGGATGTAGCTCTGTGGTAGAGTGCTTGCCTGGCATATGCAAGGCCCTGGGTTCAATCCAAAGTACAGAAGAAAAAAGCAAAAAACAACTTCTGCGTGGAAAAGACCATGAAGCCTCAGCAATGAGCTTTGGGCTTCCAACCCACTATTTAGAGAACCCCTTGTCTAACTAAGGGGAGCCTCACCTCTCCTCCAAGCCACAGAAGCTCCTCAATATTTGCTGACATGACAAAAAATAGCTAAAGTTAATCAACATCCTCAAACTGGCCTGAAGAGGGAAGACCAACTACTCCTCAAGTCTCCCCTCTTCTAACAAACCAGAACTGATGCCTCCAAAAATGAGCTCAATCACAACAATTTCTGCAGCACACAACTTCCACTGACTCCCCCCAAGATAGGCTTTCCTTGGTTCCCTCTGCCTTCTGGCCTACTCTAGCCTAGGGAGAAACTTGGGTGGCAATGATTTCCCTACCTGGGTTGTACACTCTGAGAGAGTGAGGGCCTTATGCCTCTAGTTCAGGGTTCAGTTTTCAGTAACTCCTGGGTGAGATACTCAAGTCCTTGTAACAGATAAGCTTGTCACTTCTCTTCTTGCGGTGTGTGTGTGTGTGTGTGTGTGTGTATGTGTGTGTGGTGTGTGTCCATCCTGTTTCCCTGAGGAAAACTCAAAATCTTCCAAGGGTGGTTTTCACAAAGTTATTTTGGGTCATGCTCTGACTCTGTTCCTTAGGTGACTGGCTCTAAAGGATCTCCACCCTTGCACCAGAAAGATCCCCCCTCCCTTCTGGCATCTACCTTTCAAGCTCAAGGTCCTGAGTTTGATTGCTGGTACCCCCAAAAAACATCCCTCCTGAGGGGATCCCTAGCTCCTCCCTGCCTGAGGCTCCCCACTGTTTCAATTTGATTTCACCTAGGGCAGGTTCCTGTTTGCTTGTCTGGAAGGTAGAAGACCAGTCTAGTGGAGGGCAAGGAGCCAGACTGTTCTACGACTGTTCATCTACATGTTGTGTGAACATTGCTACCTTCTGAATCTCAGGGATAAGAAACAGGGATGTGAGGTTGTAGGCACCACTATCCTCATTGTGACTTAAATTGCAGTGATGAAAAGGCCTGCTACTCACCCAGGCAGTTTGAGAATGATCAACATACTTATCTAGACACAGGTCTTGGTCAGAGGAAACAAGTGTCAGAAACAGTAGGAAACAGGCAAGAAGACCTCCTGCCAGGAAAGGTAGTTAAGACACTTACACAGGAAAGTGTGGTCTCCTTTTGGAGGAAATTTTAGAGGAAACTAGGAAGCTAGTAGTCCCCTAGAGTTCATCTGATCTAGTTCTTTCACTATACAGGTAAGGAAACTGAAACCAGAGAGGAAGTTGTCTGTCAGGGTCATAAAGCTGCCTGATATAAGAGAACAGGTTAATCCCTGCTGCTGAGCCTCCTGGCACCATCAGCAAGTTTCCATTAGTCCAAGCTGAGAGGCCCCCTCAACCACAGTTCATCCCATGTGGAGTATCTGGAGTGATTTTACTGTACATGTGGAGTGTCTGGAGTGTCTTTGATGTTCAGAAGAGGACTTTCTGCAGCCCTCAGATGGTAAATGACCAGTGGGAGGAGGGTAGGATCAAAGCACTTGTCCTTAGGAGAGCTAGGCCCTGACTATTCTCTGGACACTCCCTTGCCTCCTCTGAGGAGAAGAAGGACTGCTATCACTCTGGGGTGTCTGATAGCTGGTTCCAGCCCAGGGTCCAGGATCTCTGCACAGATTGGCCTGTAATTCCTGAGCACCCCCTTCCCCCAAAGATCTCTCAGACAAACAGGCAACTGGTCCCCATTTAGGGGAGACCATTCCAAATCTGGGTAAGGCTCAGCTGGGGATGGGGGTACAGATATTCAGGAAACAAGGTCTCTGCATTCACAGAGATTCTGAGTTGGGGGATCCTGAAGCACATACACCCAAGGGCAGGTACTTGAATGGAGAGAGATGGGCCAGAGTTGAGATGAAGTCAAGGGAGCTGGACTGCATTGGTCTTTGACAGATGCTGGTAGGACCTGATAGGCAGGAGATGGGTGGGGGGCAACAGTGGTGGAGCCCTTCCCTGCCCGTTTCCTAAAGGCTTTCCTCACATTTTTGGAAGCGGGGCAGACTGGGCATCAGGGCACACATGTGTGGGACTGCATAACTCTGTAATCATAAAACCTCCTAGCCCCAACTGTGATTGAATGTGAGTTAATGGATAAAGATGCTTGTTAGTTTTGGGACACTAGATATAATCTGAAACAGACCTAAAGTCCCAAAGTAAACTACTCAACCCCTTGTTTGCCCGGAACTGATGTTCTGGACACCACAATCTATAGAACAATCTACAAATGTCTGCTGACCATCAATACGTGACAGTCGACCACTAACCTTTGTCCCTTTTCTTTAATTCTATATGTTAACTTCCCCCTCAACCCCCTATAAGAACAGCCTTGGACTCTGAGCCAGTTGTCTCTCTAAGCTATTTTGCTTTGGGAGTGCCATCTGGCCAGACTAATAAAGGTCTGTTTTACTTTCCAACTTGTCTGGTGTGTTGCCTCCCGGGTGCTCTTCGCTGCAGTCAGCTCCTCAGAGCATTTGGTAAGGCCCACAGTCTTACACATGGTTAGGAGTCTTGGGATGCCTGACATGAATTAACAACCTAGCCCAGTCCCTTACCAGGCAGGTGATGTTGAGCTGCTTATTTCACCACTTTGAATCTCAGTCTCATCTCAAAATCTGAGAAGCTGGTTTTGCCTCAAGTAGCACAAGGCAGAGCTCACAGAGTTCTCTGGAGGCACTTAGGGGTCAATGGTTCCAGAACAATCCCAGTTCCTGTCACTTCAGTCTATTCCAGATGCAAAATTTATGTGTGGACTTTATTTAGATCTTGACTGAAATAAAGCAAAAAAAGCAGAGGAATACAATTTTTTTTTTGACATTGATGAGACATTCCACATTTGCACAACTGGGTTCTTGGTGATATTTGGGAATGATAATTATTTTAGGTGTTACAATGACAGTGCAGGTAAATTAAATGAGTTCTAATCTTTCAGAGCTACATTCTGTAATTCTTTGGGATACAATGATGAATGGCTAGGGGATGGATGATATGTTTGTTTGTTTGTTTTTTGGTACCAGGGATTGAACTTGGGACCTTGCGCTTGCAAGGCAGGTGCTGGAACCACTGAGCTAAATCCCCAGCCTCAAAGGGCTGGGTGATATGTACAGGAGGGCTCATTATATGATTCTACTTCTGTGTAAACTTCAAATTTTCCATAAAATCTTGTACCTGGGAAACAGTGAAGGGTGCAGGAGGAAGGTGTTCATGCAAATATAGCTTATCTACCTCCATCTGGAAAATGTTTCTCATGGGAAGTGACATTCACAAGGTGAGAAAAGCCTTGTATGTGATTGTGAACACCAGAGACACTGCTGGCTGGAAGCTTGAGCCTGGAGATTGCAATCACACCCCCTTATTCAGCCCCCTTATTTGGCAGCATCTGTGCTTTTTCTTCCAGCTCATGTGGGAAAGTTTGCTTGACAGGCAATGGAAAGCTTGGTCCCCAGCCTTTTCCTTGGGAGGAAGGAGGGGGAAAGGGAGGTAGAGAAGCAAAAGAGAAGCTGCAGAGCAGGCTAACCTCTGTGGCAAAGCCTGGACTGGGGCAGGAATGGAGTGGGTGTTCCTTCATGCCACTCTCTGGTGGCCCCCCACTCTGTAGTTTTCTCCTGCTGAGTAGCCCCTCTCAGAGCCTAAAGCCCCAGAGAATGGGTAGAAGAATGTTGGCACCTGTAGCTCCTGTGAGAGCCAGGGAGCTCTGACTAAGGAAGACACCCTTTAGCAGCTGTGCAGTCAGAATTCTGGAAAGACCTTTCCTAGGTTCTTCCAAACTCTTAATTATTTTCAGAAATCTTAGGAATGCAGCTCTCTAAATGGAAGATCTGGATTGTTGATCACCCTGAACCAGGACAGCCCCAGAAGGAAGATTTAGAAGTTGCCCTGACTTTGAGTGGAGAAGGCTGAAGCCTCTGGCCCTGAACTGTGGTCTGGCAGTTTCATGGGTGCTGACCAGTTTGGGGAACCTGTGTTGTGGCATTGCTTCAGTCCTGGCTGTCAATGAAACATTGTGTTGGCCTGAGCCCAGCTATAACAGTTTCCTGTCCTTTAGGAGGAAGCTATTTTGCATGGATCCTTATCCTTTTTAGGCTAAAATGGGCTGGGATTAAAATGGGCCTCCAACACCCACCATGGGCAGGAATTACCCTCACTCAGGGTGAAAGGAGCCTGGCCTTCCCTGTGGGACTGCATAACTCTGTAATCATAAAACTCCTCTAGCCCCAACTGTGATTGAATGTGAGTAAATAGATAAAGATGCTTGTTAGCTCCGGGACACTAGATAAGATCTGTATCAGCCATAAGGTCCCAAAGTACATTATGCAACTCTTTGTTCAAAAACTGATGATGTTCCGGACACCGCTATCTATAGAACAATCTACAAACATCTGCTGACCATCAGTACGTGTCAGCTGACCACTAACCTTTGTTCCTCTTCTGTAAATTTCACCTGTTAACATCCCCTGCAACCCCCTATAAAAGAGCCTCGGACTCTGGGCTAGTCGCCTGTCTAAGCTACTTTGCTTTGGGAGTGCCGTCTGGCCAGACTAAGGTCTGTTTTACTTTCCAACTTGTTTGGTGTGTTCCTTCCCGGGTGTTCTTTGCTGCAGTCAGCTCCTCGCGTTTGGTAAGGCCCTCGGTCTTACATCCCTACTCTGAGTACCTACCATGCCAGGCTGGAGGCATCAATTCAGCCAGTGACTGCTGTTTCTGTTCAGTGAGAATTTCTTAGAGTTATCCTGTTGTGATCAAGAGGATTCAGGTCTGGGGATTTAGCTCAGTGGCACTGCACCTGCCTCAGAAGTGCAAGGTCCTTAGTTCCATCCTCCATACAAAAAAAAAAAAAAAAGAGGTAGGACTAAGAGAGGTTCCAGGCTGGCAGGATGGTGGGGAGTATGGTAATTCATCTTCCTGAGAGATCAAGACCTGACATCTGAGAGGGAAAGGGTATCATGCTAGACAGGAAAAATGTCAAAGTGTCCAGCAGTCAGTAGCTGAGCAAAAGAAGGGCAGAGACAGCTCCCTCTTTCTGCAACATCTTCAAGGCTTCTGGTTGCTAGGAGCAGAACTTTCAGTGCTAAGCAATGGGAGGCTGGTGGATTAAGATCAATTTTCTGAGCTCAATGGAAGGGGGAGGTGTAGGGAACAGGGGAAGGGGACATTACCAGAACCTCTGCAGTAAGTCCTAGTCTCCTGTGAGCTGTGGCAGCACACGGCGAATTACAGGAAAGGCAGACAAATGAGACTGAGAAGAAGCTGAGCTTTGGGTCTGATCAGTGCTGCTCTGGGCAGCAAAGACGAAAGCCCCCGTAGTTTGCAGCACCTTTTATTCAGTACATGGGGAAACAAATGTAACAAGTGAAATACAGAGTTCAATAGTTCACATTGGGATAAACAAGGTGTAACAAAAGGCTGGGGGGCAGTGAAAATCTAAGAACAATGAGGAACTATGCAGATGAAGATTTGGTTCCTCCCTGGCA
>NW_004624836.1:6872075-6884739 GCF_000247695.1 Heterocephalus glaber | reverse complement strand
ACTGATTACAGCCCTAAACACATGACAGTTAAGGCACATATATCACAAGTTTGTTCAAGGATTCCCACTTTGTTCTTCAGAGCTAGGATGTTGTCAATAGTGGAGCTACAAATCAAAGGAGCTATATAACCTTCACTTTAAACAGCAGAAGCAATGGGCTAAGGCAGGCTTTTAAAGGGATACACTACCTATTTTGCTTCCACAACTACTTTAACAGCTAATCTACTAAACTTTAAAACTTTTTCCTATCAACAGGGTTATAAAGTGGGGGAGGTATGAGTGGTGAGTGATTGGCTCAGGCTAGGAGTACTTGAGGAGAACAGGTTTGACAGAGGGAGGGTTAAGAGCATAGGTAGAAAAGGCTTGTATGTAGGGGATCTCTGACCATTTGCCATTGCGCGGACTGAAGTTGTGTAAATCACACAGTATGTTAAAATCGAAAGTGCCATTTTTGGGCCATGGAAACCCATTATCTAATTTATACTGAGGCCAAACCTGATTACAATAGAAAACAAGTCTTTTTGGCTTAAAGTCTGGTCCCAACAATCCGAGGAGTTTGAGTTGTGCCAGGAAGCAGCCCAGAGGCATTGAGGGGCGGGATTTGGATTGTTGGGCCCCCTTGTTAGAGCGGGTGAAGAGGAGGCAGCCCCTGGGTGGAAAGACAAAAGGGAGAAACGTCCTTGTCTCCTTTGACAATCTCCGAGTGAGTCTCCCAGAGGGACAGAACGAGAGGAGCTGGGCCAATGGGACGTCTCCCAGGGGCATGGTCCTGGGTCCAGCGGCTGTGGAGGTTTCTCTGACCAAGCGCTTAGATTTCTGAGAAGTCCCCTGAGGGAGACAGAATGAGACAGAGAACCCAGTGAGAGGGAGGCTGAACTCCCTAGTCACCCAGACATTGGTGACTGGTGTGGATGTGTAGCGTCAGCAATGGCAAAGGTAGAAAGCCCCAGAGGGTCCTGGCTCAGCAGATATGGTTCAATGGAGATACCCAAAAGGCCAATCAACCCCGTCCTGTGGGGGATCATCTATTAATGAACTATCTACCATCTGAATCTTGGCACCAGAAATGTCAGGTAAAAGGCCAAAGATCAAGACCAGACCAGGCCACAACAAGTCTTTATTAGGGGAATAGATCTGCCAGGCTGTCTCTGAACAAAGGAGAGACAAAAGCAATATGGTTGGGGAAGGGAGAGTCTTTTATAGAGACTGGGGTGGGGTTTGTAGTGGCTGAGGTGGGGTTGAGTGAGGTAGTGATTAGGGAGTGGAGGAGCTGGTGACATCACTTGTGGTAGGAGGTGAGCAAGTATTAGGTTACTCTCTAGGTGGGAAAAGGGGCATACTAAGAAGAAGGGTTTGTTCTTCTGTGGGAGGAACCATCTTGGCATGACATCACACATGGGAGGGGGCAAGGCACAATAGGAAGAGGGCAGCTACTATACATAATAGCTGCTGAGGTAGTGGAAGACCTATCAATTGTAATCATCAGAATCTACAGGATTTATGGAAAAATGACAGATGTGGCACTGAGATATTTAGAACAATAATGATACTTGAGAGATTTGTTTTCATTCAAAAGTGCCTACATTTCGATGACAAAAATACCCACCAAGAATGATGGTGGAGGATTTAGCTCAGTGCTGCCACATCTGCCTTGCAAGTGTGAGGTCCTGAGTTCGATCCCCAGTACTGCAAACAAAACAAAACAAAACAAAAAACTAGAAGAAAAAGAAGAGAAAAAAATCAGAAAATTTAGCTGCTATTCACTCATTTTTTTCCCTGGTACCAAGATTGAACTCAGGACCTTGCATTCTCGAGGTAGCCATGGCTCCACTGACCTAATTCCCTGTCCTTTGCTTATTTTTTTTTAGATTTATAGTTTTACTATAGTAAATAATTGTCATAGGGAGATCTACACACATATAGAGAATTATATTTAAATTTATATTGAACAATATTTACATTTTAAAATTTTAATTTTGAAATTAGAAAGTGAAGCACAGTTTCAGTTTTACAACAAAGAAGAAAAATATAGAAGACAAAAATAGAATGAACAGTAAAAATACAATTCATCCTGGGTTATAATGTATGGAAACTTTTTGTCAGAAAGCTCCATCTTCTTATCTGATTGTCCAAATCATCAAAATATGGATGATTCAGTGCCATTTTGACAAAAATTCATTTAGCAGGATCATAGAGTAACATTTTGGAGAGGAAATCCAAGCCAATTTCATCCCAAGTTTTTGACATGGGATGCTAGGCTTCCTGGTTTCCACTTCGGAAATGTATTCTTATAGTCCTGTAAAGATTCCACTTCTGGCCATACTTCATTGTTGGGAGTGCCTAAAGCCCTGAAAATCCTGAAGAGTTGATCAATTTCTGAATCCCCATGGAAAAGTGGTTTCTTAGTTGCCATTTCTACAAAAATGGTCCCTATACTCCAAATGTCAACTGGAGTAGAGTAACGGGCCAATGCAACAACACATCTGGAGATCTATACCAGAGTGTTACTACTTCATGTGTATATACTCTAATAGGTATCCCAAAAGCTCTAGCAAGGCCAAAGTCAGCCAGTTTAATTGTTCTTTTGTCATCAATCAACAGATTTTGAGGTTTTAAATCTCTTTGAAGAACTCTTCTAGACTGACAAAAGACAATACCCTGAAGGATCTGGTACAGATAACTCTTAACAAGTGATGAATCCATGAACTGCCCAGCAGGGATAGAATCCAAGTATTTCTTGAGATCCATGGAAAGGAATTTGAAAATGAGATATAGTCTGGAATCCTGCATAAGCACATCTTGAAGACTGATTATATTTGGATGACGAAGTTCTTTCAATAGAGAAATTTCCTGAATTGCAGTGCTAAGAACCCCTTCCTCTTCACTTTCTAGTCTGATTTTCTTCATGGCTACCACTTGACCTGTAGTTTTGTGTCTACCCTTATATACAACTCCATAAGTACCTTCTCCAATTTTCTCTATTTTGGTGTAGTCTTCCATAGTTATGCAACAGGTATGATAGATCCTGGCGTATCGTCCCATGGTGGCCAAGGCAGCAGCTACCTCACTGGTGTCTCTCCTCACAGGACCTCCCAGTGCCAGCTTCTGAAGTCAAGTGCCCTTTGCTCATTTTTTGAAAGCATTGTTTTAACTGTCAAGCAATTTTTACACTATCCAAATATATGACAATTGATGAACAACTTGTATCATTTTGTGGTTGAAACTTTTGGCAATATATGCCATGTAAACCTTCAAAATATGATATAAAAATGTATGCCCTGGTGGATGCAAAGACATTTTACATCTTAAATTTAGAAATTTATCCTGGAACTCAGCTACCAGGTCTTTATTCATCCAGTAATAAACCATGACTTTGTTTTTTTTAAAACCATGACTTTGTGAACAGACTTGTTACATCTATTTCAAAAAGTAACCCAAATGTCACATTTGACAATTGATTCACTAGTTACCCATTGATGTTACATTTGCTACATGTAGGGAACAGGGGAAGGGGACATTACCAGAACCTCTGCAGTAAGTCCTAGTCTCCTGTGAGCCACGGCAGCACATGGTGAATTACAGGAAATGTAGAAAAATGAGACTGAGAAGAAGCTGAGCTTTGGGTCTGATCAGTGCTGCTCAGGGCAGCAAAGACAAAAATCCCCAGCTTACCACACCTTTTATCCAGTACATCGGGAGAAACAAACGTAACAAATGACTTGCAGAGAGTTTAGTACATCAGGAGAAACAAATGTAACAAATGACTTGCAGAGAGTTCAGTACATCGGGAGAAACAAATGTAACAAATGAAATATAGAGTTCAATAGTTCACATTGGGATAAACAAGGTGTAACAAAAGGCTGGGGGGGGGGCAGTGGAAATCTAAGAACAATGAGGAACTGAGCAGATGTTTGTTCTCCCAGGATGTTTCTTGTCCTGGAGAATCACAGCATCACTGGATCACTGAAGTCTCAGTTGTGACCGGAGGCCAAACTGGAGTTATTCTGTACCTGGGCTGTAGGCAAGAGAACTAGGCCTACTCAAATGATTTTTCCCTAGAATTATGTAGCATTGCTCCCAACAGCTACAAGAACACCAGTTGACTAGCACAAGAACTATTCATAAGAACAAAGCCAAGATTCCTGAAAAAATGTTACAAGTTCACAATAAAGAAATATATAGTACAATCTTTGGATATCAGAAAGACATAACATTGGCCTCATATACAGTGAAGGAAAACAAAGTATTACTGATACTGTCAACACTGGACCATGATGATAAGATTGATAGTAAAGCCAAGTGTGGTGGTGCACACCTGTAACCCAGCAATAGGGATTCTAACACAGGAGGATCCTGTAAGTTCAAGGTCAATTTGTACTACAGAGTTAGTTCAAGGCCAGACTACACTACATTATGTCAAAGAAAAACAAAGAAATATCAATACTGTCAATGTTACTGTCAGGTAAAAGGCCAAAAAATAAGACCAGACCAGGCCACAACAAGCCTTTATTAGGGGAATAGATCTGCCAGGCTGTCTCTGAGCAAAAGAGAGACAAAAACAATATGGCCAGGACAGCAAGTGCCTTTTATAGGAGTGGGCATGGAGCTTGTAGGAGCTGAGGTGGGGTTGAGTGAGGTAGTGGCTAGGGAGTGGAGGAGCCTGTGACATCACTAGTTGCTAGGAGGAGAGCAAGTATTAGGTTACTCTTTTGGTGGGAGTAGGGGCATTTTGGAAAGAAGGTAGCTATTATATATAGCAGCCACCCTAAATTGGAGGGAAATCTATCATTCCAGGCTCTTGTGTTTTTTGTGGGTTTTTTTGATACTAGGGATCAAACTCGGGTCCTTGTGCTTGCAAGGCAGGCACCGGAACCACTGAGCTAAATCCCCGGCTCTCCAGGCTCTTGTTTAATGGTTGTTGGGTGAAGGTCTCTTCTTCTGGAGCTGCTTCAAGCTGACAAAGGGGCCAAGGTTAGGGCTAAACCTGGATCTGATGGGGGCAGTGGTAGGTGGGGGCTTTTTTCCTCTGCCGCAGTGGCTGGTACCCTGCCATGATGAGCTCCGTGACTGTCTGGTTTGTAAATGTCCTCATGTGTTCCTGCAAGAAATTTTGAAAACAACAAAACAAGCACAGTCCAAAGCAGAGGATCAGACAGATAATACTGAGGGGTCTCAAGAGCAGTAATAGCCAGGGGAGCCATGAGCTCCAGGAACCAAACGTATCCCACCATTGATTAGCACCTTGGGGGGCATATCTATCTGGCCCATTGAGTCTTAAGTCTTTTTCATTTGACATGTAATTTTTTCATTATTTACTTAGGTTTTACAGAGACAGGTGGATGTTTAGGCACTCACCTCTTATAGAAGTAAGAGACTGTTATAGAAGTAAGAGATCATAGTTCATGATCCAAGAGTCCATGTGTCATGTCCTTGCTCTGAGAGAATGAGTGGAAAAGTGGTAAACACAATTTATATAATCTTTATAATCTTTTTTTGGAATATAAAAGGTGTATGTAACTGAGCAAATGTCTTTTGGAGGCCAACATACCTATGAGGGTGGTGTTACTATGAACCTGACTTATCCTTTAAATTCAAGGCCATGAAAACACACATTTTAGGTTGATAGTTCCAGCAAAGTCATGGAATAGTTGTGTAAAGGCCTTTTTTTTTTTTTTTGTAGGAGGTCACTGTGCCCTTTAATTAACACTGGAACACAAACCTGAACATATTTCAGACTAAAGTTGAACAGTGCTAATTGGAAGCACGTCCCTTATTCTTTGCATAGATTTCTTCAATTACAGAAGATTCATTTTCCTAGGGAGAACTATAGTAGATATTCATTAAATCATGCTGCATAAACCTATTTAAATGCCTCTAAGATGAAGAGCCAGGAATAAGCAGGCAGATATAAGTTTTTCTTTTGACAAATTTAAAGATACACTTTCAGTGATCAAAAGTAAACAATAAAAATTTTTAATGTTCATTTCAGATTAAATTTTGAGGGCTGGGGATTTACCTCAGTGGTTCCAGCACCTGCCTCACAAGTGCAAGGTCCCGTGTTCGATCCCCAGTACCAGAAAAAAGAAAGAAAGAAAGAAAGAAAGAAAGAAAGAAAGAAAGAAAGAAAGAAAGAAAAATACTATCAGATTAAATTTTGAAGTGGATTCTGAGATATTCTAAGGGGGTGGAGTGGAATGAAAGGTCAATAGGATGAGCAGAAATATCAACTTTAGATACCATGCAAAGGATAAACTGCTGAAATTCTTTATAAAGTTAATAGTTTATTGAAATAAAGAATAAAGGTCTACATGTGTACTGTCCATGAAATATAATGGAGCAGAATAAAAACTTAAAGATGTTAAAAGCAACATATTCCATATAATAATTTAGGGAAGTTATTTTTTCCTGTTAAAATATTTTTTCAATTTTGACTTGGCAAATTTTAAATTCTTTTCCTAAAAACAAGGATGAATTTATGAAAGTGAATTTTTCCAGTTTCATCTCCTTCATACATAACCTAGTGGTGGTAGGTACAGGACACAGAAATATAAGGCAGAGTCACGAAGGACACCAGTAAATCTGTATTTATAAAACAGGGGAATAAAGACAAAGATATGTAGAGCATAACTGCCTCACTGGGTATGAAGGATCTTTAAAGAGGGACAATCAGGTTAAAAAATCAGGAGCCCTAATACTGAATGGGTGGAACTGTGAAAAGTGTGGGCGAGGGCATTCATGGCCTGTCCTCTATGTGTCAAGGGTAACTCAGAACCCCGGAGGGAGATTAGCGGTTTCGTGCACTGCAATGCTAAGAAACGGCTAAGGTGAGCTGCAAAGGACTGGCATGGATCCAATCACATGACAGTACACAAGGAGATTTGTCTTTTAGAAGGACTCGGGCAATAACACAAAAGACTGAGAGACAGAATATGGGACTAAAGTTCAAAAATAAAACCTTAGCTGTTACACCAGGTATGAGTGGGATGGGAGAGGCAATCAGGGAGATTAATGAGCTTTTAAGAAGGCCAAAAACAAAGGAACAGTGATTTTTGACCAATAAATAAAAAAGAAAACATCACAATGATTTTTAGGTTTGGGTTTGACTACTAAATATTGGAGGGGAAAACAGTAAGACTGCAGAAGGAGAAGATTAACATTTTAATATAAACTTGAGTATGAAAGTATCTGGGAAGTTTATAACACCATTAAATCTAATTATGCTGAAAAATCCCATCAGCTGGAAAGACTGAAAGACTTTCCCAATGTGTCCAATATATAAACTTGGAGTAAGCAGTTTCTCACTTCAGCTTTTCTGCTGCTTAGTATTTGCAGTAAATTTACAATAGGTTCTTAAGTTAATTCATTTATTATCTTCATGGAGTTAATGGAAGCTATTCCATTTTAAATTAACAGTGGTGAAGTTATTTTCTAGAAGTCCTCCAGGGAGACTTTCAAAAGCAGAAAATCAATTTAAATGTTTGAGTAGTTTTCCTGCTTTAAGTTACTGAAGTAACTTGTCCCTGGAAGAAAAAATAAATAGCAAGTATTGTCATTTAACATTTCAATTTACTATATAAACATTTCAGATTATTTTACTTTTTAGCAACAATTTTTTTTGCTTGTAAACTATTTCAGCCTAAACAATTAATGTTGCCAAAAAGAAGACTGCATACTGCACATGAGCTATATATTGTTTTGGGTTACAGTATATAGCTATTTTGAATTGAACCAAATTAAATAACAGGTTTGACTCTCTTTTCTCTAAATTCTGTTTGGGTCAGTGAAACTAGCCACTATCATAAACCCCAAAATAATTTTGTCAAATTATGAATTAAATCAACACAAAAAGCTCTGAGGCCAAGAATAAAGTTAACCAAAAGGAGTTATTTTCTAGTACAATAAAATTCCTAATGTTTTACAACAAAATACTGTTCTGTTGCAGCAAAATAAAAAGCAGCTTCCAAGTAACTATTTTATGTGTGTATTACATGCTAGTAATATTGGTAAACATTAGTTAAGATATCACCTAATTTTCGGTGGCTGGAGGAGCGGCAGTGGCCGAGCAGCACAGCTCCGCAAGGCTCCTGTGCGCCCGCGGCCCGCAGCTTCTGCACGCACACTTCTGCACGCACACCCCTTGATGCCAAGATGCCCAAGAGGAAGGTCAGCTCTGCCTTAGGGGCGGCGAAGGAGGAGCCCTAGAGGAGATCGGCGAGGTTGTCAGCTAAAGCTGCGCCTGCAAAAGTGGAAACGAAGCCAAAAAAGACAGCGGGAAAGGATAAATCTTCTGACAAAAATGTGCAAGCAAAAGGGAAAAGGGGACCAAAAAGGAAAACAGGCTGAAGTGGCTAATCAAGAACCTAAGGAAGATTTACCCACAGAAAACGGAGAAACTAAAAACGAGGAGAGTGCAGCCTCTGATGAAACGGAAGAGAAAGAAGCCAAGTCTGACTGAGCACACCGCACCTTATCAGTGCTCCCTGTCTCCCTTCTTGTACAATCCAGAGGAATATTTTTATCAACTATTTTGTAAATGCAAGGTTTTTAGTAGCTCTAGAAACATTTTTAAAAAGGAGGGAATCCCACTTCATTGCACTTTTAAAGTGTAAATGACTTTTTTTTATAGGTGAAATCATTTGCTGGTTATTTTTTTGGTACAACCAGAAAATAGTGGGATATTGAATTATGGCAGGCTTTGACTGTCCTGGGTGTCAGCTTAACAGTCCATAGGTGGGGGTTAGTTTTATATCCTGCAATATAAAGCATACTAAATGGTAATTTGGAGTCACAGTCGTGCATTTAATATGTCTTGGGTATTTTAAATGACTTCTAGTTCCATGTTTTTAGTAGAATTGTTTCCTAAAGAAAACTACTTCCTGATTGTTGCCCTGTCAGAATTGTGTGTGCTCTGTAACATCTTTTTTGGTTGTGCTAGTCCAGTTTGCCTAATTTTGCTAATGTGCTGTGAAAGATCAAAAATTTGAGTATGTAGTGTATATGATAAGAAATTGTGAATTGATGAGACTTAAGTAACACTTCATCAGCATTCGAAGATACTGGTACTTAATCCTTTGATGGAAAATTTGCCTCCAAATTTGAAGCTGGAAAGTCACTGGAATAACTGAAAAAGAAACAATACATAGTTTTTTAGATTTTCAGTACGTGTGTCAAAAGTTGTGTACAAAGTGAAGTGTCTGTACTGATCCTCAACACAACCAATAAAATCTAAAATGTGGAAGACAAAAAAAAGATACCACCTAATTTTCACTACTAGAATCTTATTTTCTTAGCCAATACCCATGGTACAAATTACTAAGAGCATTTTTTCTAAATCATTGAGTTCTTCCTCAAACTTTAATCTCCAAATCCTTGAGAACTATTTTTTTTGTGGCCATCTGAAGCCCTTCTCTGCTTTTGGTTGCTCTTAACGCTTTTGCCCTGCAAACAACAGGACACTGGGGCCTGTGGCACCATGGACACCTAGTCTAGTATATTGCAGCACGATTTTCATATTTCCTTTAAAGTTATTGGCAACTTCCATGTACATCCAAATTTCATTTGATTTGATTATAATTCACTTACAAAATATTTCAGTTATATATGCAATAGAAACTATTCTACTTTTGAAGACCCTATCTTAAGGCATTTGCAAAAATAAAAAGTACTTTAATACTTCTAGATTTCAGTCAAAAGAATTATTATTGTAAAGCATTAATAGCACATTTTTATATATTTAACCAGCCATGGATACAAACAAGCTAGCTTAAAAGGAAAAAAATCAGACACCAGGAAATCATGAAGCACAGAAGGATCCAGCAGACAGTGTTACTATCATTACAGGGATCCGCAACCCAAAGCATCAATACATCTACACCTGGAGAAGTCCAACCTCCAGGGCTTATAAAACAGATTCGACAACAAAAATGCTCTACTTAAAGATAAGTAGCACTTTGGCTTGGAGTGGGATCGACTGGGAGAGTTGCTTTTATAGCAACCATGCTTTGGAGCAATCATATTTTGGTTTTTTTGTTTTGTCTTTTTTGGTGTTTGTTTTTGGTTTTGTCTTTTTCAGGTATTGGTAACCGAACCTGGAACCTTGCATGTGGTAGGCAAGTAAGTGGTCTAATACTGAGGTACTTTCCCCAGCTCTTTTTTTTTTTTTTTTTTAAGACAGAGTCTCACAAAGTTGCTGGCTTCAAATTTGTGATCTTTCTGCCTCAGCCTCCTGAATAGTGGAGATTCCAAGTGTACACCACCATACCCAGCTAAAAACAAGGTTTAGTTCCTTGCTTTAAACCATTATTTATGGATGAAAGATATGTCTTACTTGTAGAGATTGTAACTACCATTAGCAAAAGCAAAGTATTAGTTTTTCAATATCAGAGAAGGATGAACTTTACATGAAATTGTTATATAAACTTCTTACATACTAAGCATGACTAGAAAGCTTTTTAAGACAAATGGTAAGACTCTTTTTAGTAAGTTCTTTGGTCATAAACAGGTCTTTAGTGACACGTGTTCTATCAACTATTATTTTGCTGGTGGCTTTTCTGCTACTAACTGATTTTGCTGATGTCCCTTAAAGACCAAGACAAAATTAATTACTCTGGGTTACAGCTCACACAATGTATTTCACAAAGTTTACCTTGCTTTAGTACAAAACAATTACACAATTAAAATATACCTTTAGATCTGAGATAGCATATATTATTTATGAAGCTACTGCTGTGCATGTTGCATAAACGTTTCATCTTTTAAAAAATAAAAACTCAGATTCTCTTAAAAGCTGAATCACATAGTCTTTGTACATCTTCCCAAGGTGCTTGATGTAATCTTTTCCATTCATTGGCTCACAGATTCATTTTTTCTTTGCCTGGGGACATTATTTTCTACACCATTGCTATCATCTGACTTCAGCTGCTCAATTTGTTCAAATTCTTTTCCTTCATCTGGGTGCTTCTTTTTCTTTTGTGTGTACACTTCACAAAGCAGAATAATAACCACTAAAACAACAGCTTCAGCAATTATTGCAAGAAATGGTTTGGGGGCACCAAAAAGCTCAGTACAACAAGCTCAGGCTGCTTCTTACTCTTGCCCAGCTGGAATACTGCATGGCACCAGTAGGACACCCCCCCATCTTCTTCCAGAAGATGCTTTATCTTCAGCTTTGTTTCATTGCTGTGTGTTCCACTGACAACATACTTATTCATGTGAACATCGATAGGAACCTGTACACTCCCATTACTTCTGTACCAGGTCCAGTGTGAAGGAAAGCAATGTTGACATTTACACACCAAGACAGTAGAGTCATCCACATAAGTGATTAATGGCTTGTTTTTTCCATGAAGTTCAGGAACTTTGATAGTAAATGTTCCCCTTTGTTCCTTTCCTTCTTCAAGGAGACAAGAATAGCTTCCCATTTGTTTGCTGTTAATGATGGTGATCGTGTACTTGATATACAGAGTGTTTCCTGTTATAGTGAGAGAAAAATTCTTAAGTAGCTCATCATCCTTTTTCCAAGTCACGTTGACTGAATTCAAATCCCCTGAAGTTGTGTACTGTCAGGTGAGAGTGATAACAGAAGAACTTTCCAACGTGATATTTTTTTCTACTGGCATACTGGAATGTTCAGTTAGTGATATGTTATGACTCTCCAAGGAAAGATTACAGTATTTTCCCATCATTTCTTCTCGAACAGGTAGACTTGTAAAAGGTGAATCTGCAGGGCTGCTGTCCACCTCGCCCCTGCTTCCCACTGCGAGGAGGCACAGCAGCAGGGGCGGTGGCGGCGGTGGTGGTGGCTGGGCCGCTCATGCTCTGTGCGCCCTGAGTGGCCCTGGGCCAGGTACCCTGGTGCCAGCGGGATGCTGCGGTTCCAAAGAGGCTGCAGCTCCATGCCTCGCCGGCAGCCAGTGTTCTCGTAAAGGACAATTTTATTCCTGTGTCTCTGTTTTTGGAGACCTCCTAGATATATTTAAAAATAAAGAGAACTGATAACCTCAACAAGGACACTGGATAACTTAAGGAGATCAAGTGTAACATAAAAGGCTTGATCTTTTCAGACACGGGTAGGTATCCAGGAAATATGAGCACAATGAGAAGAGGCATCATAAACAGAGAACAAGGATGTACATTATTTTAAAAGGAATAAATCTTGTAGCTGCTTGGTATAGAACTTATCCTGACTGTGGCTGACAAGTAGGTGATTTTCCCTCAATACTCTTACTTTATGGGTTTTTTTTTTTTATCACTACACGATAGTTAATTAGTTATCACAGAATCAGAAAAACACTTATCTAAAAGGAGAGATCTGGAGACCAGTGGTTTCTAGGATTGGACACCTGTGAAGAACTTATTTTAATTTCTCTGAAAAGAATCTCTACACACTTGTAGCTAATTAATTATTTTCCCCTTCTATTTAGTGCTCAAAGTTTTGTGTTTTTGAAATGGCTGTGTCATGAGTGAACCAAAAGATTTTTATGGATGGGCTATGTCTTAATTTTTCTGAAGTTTAGCTTTATGATTATGTCATTATTTTATACTACTTTTGGTTATTTTTTTCTGCTGAGTGTTTAAGACCAAGTTAAAGTGAGGGACAGGGATTTAGCTCAGTGGTTTTGCTGCCTGCTGCAAGGACTGGAGTTCTATCCCTGGTCCCCCCCCC
>NW_004624836.1:6857738-6870825 GCF_000247695.1 Heterocephalus glaber | reverse complement strand
TATCTTTATAATTTTTAGGTTTATAATTATAAATAAGACTATTCAAAACTTTTTGTAAGTCAATTAACAGAGATGCCTTGTAGAATTAGAATCAGAAGGAATGAAAACTCTATTCCTGTAACCAACAAGCAAACATATATATTTCCTTCATAAATCACTTTTGCACACCTTCTTGACATACCTAGGCCTTTTGGTCTTGTCCTTCTAACAAGACAAACATATAAAATCCTTTTATATCAAAAATATATGTTTTACTTATAGCTTTTTAAATATTTTGCCTTTGACTCACTATAAACCTTTTATAACAAATTGCCTTTAGCTGTTAAAATTTTAAAGTGTCCCCCCTTTTTTTTTCAGATTGTTACACTTTAAATTTGGTTGGCTGCCTATAGAACTGTAGTAACCTTGAATTTTTTATCAACAAAGTACAGAGAAGAGCAAGTTAACCCTATAGTTACAGTTTAAGAATGTACAATGTACAAGAAATGTTTTAAGCACACCAATTAAACATCAACTCAAATTGAAACAAAAACATTTATCAATTAGCTAAAATTTGTAACGATTTATCTTGTAAAATCTCTTGATATCTGGTAGAGCACAGTTGTAGTTTCTCTGGTTTTGTTTTGGGGTAACAGCACTCGCCTTGGCTTTTAAAGTCAGGAGTGTTTTTTCTCACTATGTTTTGTGCTCTTCAGAGCTTTTTTAGCTGTTTTTAATCCATCACTTTTTTTTTTTTTAGTTTTTAAAATCTGAGTGCAAGCCCTGCTCAACCCTCTTAAACCTTTTTTAGCTTTTTAAAAAAATATCAGAGGCTGACTGAGAGGTAAAGTGAGTGTCAGCCTGGGAGGTAGAATTAACTTTGGTATATTTTTGAAGGGTGTCAGTGAGCTGTGACAGAAACTGTCAGATTTTTTTTATGGATCTGAGTTACTTTTTAGTCTTATCAAAGCTAACAGACTTCTGAGCTGTCTTTTTTAAACCTTTTATGAGGCAGAGAGTCATATGGTCTCTGCAGCCTCTATCTGCCTGGCGTAGCTGAGAGTCCCATTGTGGGTCTCCTCCAGGAGGGCCTGTGTTCCCACTGGCTTGGTGTTATCAGCAGGATAAAATGTATCTGCTGTGGTTTGGGCTGCCATCCAAACTCTTTTCTTATCCTGGAGAAAAGGGTAGAAGCTGACCTCAGTATCATATAGATATTGTGTCAAGTCAGATCATAGGACAGAGTCAAGTAACAAAATTTTTTGATATAGACATCAGGATCAGAGAAGGAGCCCAAGCATTTTTTAATTTGAGAAAGATCAGAGAAAGAGGAGGGGACATGTACTCTAACAATGTCCTCAGTTCTGTCAACCTCTCAGAGAGGCATCTGTGTGGCTGGGGCTGATGTTGGAAGGGGGGGGTAGTGAGAAGAATAGGTGCAGGGTGGGGAAATGCAAGATAATGGAGATGAGGGAGGAGGCAAGGGAGGGTCACAAGGTGGTGGAGACAAAGAAGCACACAAAGAGATGGAAGAAGAGCTTACAGGGTTATAAGGTGGGGGAGGTGTGAGCAGTGAGTGATTGGCTGGATGGAAAGCCTCAGAATCCAGAAGGGTGGAATTGGGAAGGGTGGATGGCAAAGCTTGGGCTAGGAGTGCTTGAGAAGGAGAACAGGTTTGACATAGGGAGGATCAAGAGTGTAGGTAGAAAAAGGCTTGTATGTAGGGGATTTCTGACCATTTGCCATTGTGCTGACAGAAGTTGTGTAAATCACACAGTATGTTAAAATCGAAAGTGCCATTTTTGGGCCATGGAAACCCATTGTCTAATTTATACTGAGGCCAAACATGATTACAATAGAAAACAAGTCTTTTTGGCTTAAAGTCTGGTCCCAACAATCTGATAGGTTTGAGTTGTGCTAGGAGGCAGCCCAGAGGTGTTGGGGGGGTTGGATTTTTGGGCCCCCATGTTAGAGCAGGTGAGGAGGAGGCAGCTCCCTGGGAGAAGGACAAAGGGGAGTAGCGTCCTCATCTCCTTTGACAATCTCCAAGTGAGTCTCCCAGAGAGAGAGAATGAGAGGAGCTGGGCTGATGGGGCATCCCCCAGGTGCATGGTCCTGGGCCCAGCAGCCAAGGGGGTTTCTCTGACCAAGCACTTGGATTTCTGAGAAGTCCCCAGAGGGAGAGAGTGAGAATGAGACAGAGAACCTGACGAGAGGGAGGCTGAACTCCCTACTCACCCAGACACTGGTGACTGGTGTGGATGTGTAGCATCAGCAATAGCAAAGGCAGAAGGCCCTGAGAGGGTCCTGGCTTGGCAGATATGGTCTGGTGAAGATGGCCAAAAGGCCAATTGACCCCGATCCAAGGGGAATCATCCCTTAATGGACCATCTATCATCTGAGTCATGGCACCAGAAATGTCAGGTAAAAGGCCAAAAACCAAGATCAGACCAGGCCAAAACAAGCCTTTATTGTAGGGATAATCTGCTGGGCTGTCTCTGAACAAAAGAGAGACAAAAGCAATATGGCCAGGACAGCAAGTGCCTTTTATAGGAGTGGGTGTGGGGCTTGTAGGAGCTGAGGTGGGGTTGAGTGAGGTAGTGGCTAGGGAGTGGAGGAGCCTGTGACATCACTAGTTGCTAGGAGGAGAGCAAGTATTAGGTTACTCTTTTGGTGGGAGTAGGGGCATTTTGGAAAGAAGGTAGCTATTATATATAGCAGCCATCCTAGATTGGAGGGAATTCTATCAATTACACCATAATGATAAGATTGATAGTGAGGCTGGGCATGGTGGTACACACTTGTAATCGCAGCACTCAGGAGACTGAGGCAAGAGATTCTTGTGAGTTCAATGTCATCCCGTGCTACACAGTGAGTTCAAGGCTATCCTGGATTATATAGCAAGACCCTGTCTCAAAACAAACAAGAAAAGAGTGATAGCGAATCCTCAACACAAATGAAGCCAGAAATGTCCACATTTTACAACAAAAGGAAAGGTAGAATAGATATTGTTGACAAGATATTGTTGCTGAGTTATGCAGCAGCTATTATTGTAGATAGGCAAGTTAATTAGATATCTTGTAGGCAGTTAGATGGGGCTTCCCTTAAGGTGCCAGCCCTCCAGGAGCCAACACAGCAAGGAGTCAACATGGAGAACAGTTGAGGCACATTCACTGGTTAGTATTGTAAAAAGAGGAAGTACTACTTCCCCTGGTGGTAGATAGCAGTGATTGATATTCTAAATGGAAAATTTCTTGTATGTGACTTGTTTTCCCATTTGATCCTCATTTAATTAATATTACCTGGGTGACTGTACTTGTAATCTTATTGATTGATCATGGTTTTGTCTCAACTCATGCCCATCTTGTAAATTTTCATTGGGTCTTATAGTTTTGTCCCACTTTGTACCCACCTCCCCACATGGCTTTGCTATATAAAACATCTTTGAAATGTGCGGTGGGTGGGCAACCCTCTTTCCAGTCATCTTTCTGTCTCTCTTAGAGAGAAGCTTTCTTTCTCTCAATAAATTTTTCCTACTCTTTTTTTTTTTGTACTGGGGATCGAACTCTGGTCCTTGCGCTTTCGCAGCAGGTGACAAAACCACTGAGCAAAATCCCAGCCCCATTTTTTCCTACTCTTAACCTTTGTTGTTCCTAGAATTCATTCTTTGATTTTAGAGAACATGAAGTCATATTTCAGATATCTTGTAAGTGTGGGAGTCACATCTCTTCCCCTTATATCACTATGACATCACTCGAAATACAAAGCATTAGCCAGTGGTTGTGTTTTATTCTATCTTAAACATGTCAGGCATAAATAGTTTCACAGTTTATTTACAAAGAATATAACAAGCAAAAAATATCATGGAGAAATTTTCTTAGAGGATTGGGACTGGAATTAATAAATTATCAATTACAACCGAGGAAGAACACTGTGTATCTGCCCAAAGAACTCCACAAAGGAATTCCTGAGCAGACTGGTAAACAAACAGGTGAAACATCACAAGAACTTCCTAAGAAAATGGAAAGACCAGCAAGATGTCAAGTGTGTCCTGCCAAAGAAGACAACAACACACCTGTGCTATCAGTGTAAATGGTACTTGTGTATGGAACATGCTGTTCTTACATGTGAAAACACTCTGAAGTGTGATAATTGAAGTAAAGATTATTTTTGTGGTAAAGATTTTTAAAATTTTCATTGTGGTTCACATAGGAATTTATTTCTGTTGTTATTTTTAAAATTTTGTAAGAAAACTGTTCATGTAGAAAATATTTATGTTTATTCTAAACACTAAGTATAATATTTGATATTTTATTTTATTGATATTTTATTTTCTTGCTAAGTGCATACTGTATAATATAATAGGAAGCTCCTGACAAAAGAGGAAGACAAGAGAGGTTAGAAGTATGGCCTGCCAAACAGGAAAGGAAAGCTAAGAATACATGCTGTCAGTGTGAGGGAGACTTGTGTATGGAGCATGCTGTTGCCACATGTGAAGACTGCCTTAGGTGTGATAGTTGAAGCAAAGATTATTTGTGGTACAATTTTGTTTGTATTTTCATTCAAGTTCACATAGGAATTTATTTTTGCTGTTATTTTTTAGCTCTTGTAAGCAGGTAAACAGTTGATGTTGAAAATGTTGATGTTTATTCTAAATACTCATTACATATTAAAAATTTAATATTTTATTTATTGATATTTTATTTTCCTGTTAAGTACACATAGTTTAATATAATAAAACTCATAAAATTGAAAACTCATCAACAGAAGTAATTCTAAAAAAAAGAAACATAGGCTTTATACACCCGCCATAGTACTCTGTTTAAAAATTTGCTGTGATGCCCCCAGGGATTTGATAGAGGTACCTCTGTCTCTGCCTTGATAACCTCAGGGATGACAAGAAGCTTACTTCCCGCTGAGGCAGCACTTTCTGAACCTTACTTTAAGAAAGTAGTTTATCCTGTTCAGCCCAAGTCAATCTCCCCATGGCTTCTTTGTTAAAGGGCCTAGGGAGCTACTTCAACCTGTCTCTATGGAAGGATCTGTATTCTCTCTCTTCTGTGAGCTTCACACCTCCCACAATAGGCTTGAGGGCAGAAGCGCAACACTGACTATTATTATAGATAGCTAAATACATGAACATATAATAGGCAGTCAGACAGGGCTGAGCCTTTGAGAGTCAAGACAAAAGGTGAAAACACATTACAACTGTGTCCAGAGACACATCAGTTTCAAGCCAAGCCTCAAGATGACAAAAGGACCAGGCCTACATACTTCCTCAAGGGATGAGATAAGTGATAACACCTGGTCTGGTAAAGTCTAGATAGTCATCAGTCACCTCAGTGGGTGACCAAGACCCTCAGATCCATCACCTATCTGGGAAGTTCTTTGTTCTTTCTGTGACTTGATTCTCTATTACCTAAGTGGCTATACTTGTAACCTCATTAGTCAATCATAGTTATAATCCATGTTGTACCCACATGGGTTTTGCTGTATAAAACTTCCCTGTAAAGTGGGGTCCCTGGCTACCCACTTGGGACACCATCTGTCCCTCTTAGACAGAAGCTATCTTTCAATAAATTCTTCCTACTCTTAACCTCTGTGGTTCTTTTGTTTGTTTGAGACAGAGTCTCACTCTGTTGTTCAGGCTGGCCTTGAATTCACAGCAATTCTCCTGCCTCAGCCTCCCAAGTGCTGGGATTATAGACATGTGCCACCATGCCTGGCTAACTCCGTGGTTCTTAAAATTCATTCGTTGATTTTACAAAATATGAGCTCAGCATATCAGACATCTAACAGGTTGGGAGATAATATATTTTCTTTTTTTTGAGATATTATATTTTCATATTTCATTTCCTATATCACAGTGACTTCCTGTCCTCTCATTCTCACTCTGTACCTGGTCCTTGTGTACCTTTTACCTCCTTAGAGGGTGACTCACTAGTTTTGATGGATGTTTACAGACAGAGTCCAGGACCCAATTTTTGCCTCAGATTTCTCTTATTGCACTGCCCAGGCAGAGACATCTTGGCTCAGACCCAGGTCAGTGGGCAGATGTTCTTTCCTTTGGTAGGGTTTCTGTTTTCATAAGGCTATTTTGATAAGAGAGTAAGACAATAGGTCTTCTCTATGCTGGATGCTGGTCATGAAGGCTTTTAGGCCTTAGCTCCTGATTTTTCATCTTATTTTTTCGGCAGTTGTAAGGATTGAACTCAGGGCTTTTCACTTGCTAGGCAAGTGCTCTACCACTGAGTCATACTTCCTCACTTCTTGTCTTGCCATTTTTCAGCAGAACTCCTCTGTTATTTTGGGTCTCTGGGCTTTTGAGAGCTCAGCCAAACTTGCAGACCTTCTTCCTCATAGAAACACCCCTTAGTGGCTGGGGATTTAGCTCAGTGGTACCGCTGCCTGCCTTGAAAGTGCAAGGTCCTGAGTTGGATCCCCAGTACCAAAAAAAAAAAGAAAAAAAAGAAAAGAAACACCCCTTAGTGACTAATGACCCATTTAGCTCGGCTGAGTAAATATTTTATATTCTTCTATAACTATTTCCATGATGTAAATTAATTAATTAATTAATATTTTGGGGGTGAGGATGAGCTCAAGGCACACTCAAATCACTGTTATATGCCCAGTGTTGTTTACATTTTTATTTTGTTTTTCTGTTTTTCCTGACTATAAGGTTCATAAGGTTTGAAAATTTCATTTTATTTATTGCTGAATCTCAGCGTGTAAAACAAATCTGTTTTCTTTCTTTCTTTCTTTCTTTCTTTCTTTCTTTTTTTTTTTTTGGTAGTGGGGATTGAACTCAAGACCTTGTGCTTGTGAGGCAGGCGTCGGCACCACTGAGCTAAATCCCCAGCCCACAAGTCTGCTATCTAGTTGGTACTGAACAAATACGTTGGGCTTGGGAATATAGCTCAATGGTAGAGCATTTGCATAGCAGTACAATGCCCTTAGAATTCAATTCACAGCACTGCAAGAAATGAATGAACAAATAAATGAATAAAGAAGTATATGATTAATAATGAATATATAATTACATATGTGATTGAACTTTGTATATATTTATATGGCATGATGTCCAGGTTAAATTGCTGATTGGAAACTATCAAGGTGCAGAATAGCATGTAGTGGACTGTCATTTGATGAAGAATGAAGACACAAACTAAAGGAAAAGTTTTGAGTTCTATTGGAAATAATAAGAAAAAAAATCTCATGATAGATGTCTATCATGAGGTAATTACAAGTGAAAAATCTAAACTGTGGTCCTTACTCTGCCCTTACAGTGTATGCATAAATAGAGTGCAGGAAGGGGTTTATTTCAAAAGAAATAAGATAAAAAGAGTTCAGAAGAAAACTGGCTGTCTTGCATTTCTGTTTTTCTAGGTCAGATTGAAATCTGGTCTGGAGGTAGGGAGGTGCTCTTAGAGTTGTTAACAAATTTAGCATAGCCTGGATAAGAGTCTTTTTGGAGGGAAGAGTTTTTATCTCTCTAGTCTCATCTCAACATTTTCTCCTTTGTTCATATGTTTTCTTTTACATTTATCTGCCAGGCTTGATTAAATAGCTGCTGGAATTAGCTCTTTTATCTGACCTTATTTTAAATTGCTCTAACTGCCTACTCATATAGACTAAATTGAGCAACTACAGTATCATATGGAATTTTTTGTGGGAGACAGCAAAAGAGAAATATATGAAAGATCAATTCATTTTTTGAGAAAGTATAGAATATCATTGGGAAGACAGACAACAAACTGGGGTCTCAGTGGTAGAGTACTTGCCTGACATGCACAAGGCCCTGGATTTATCTCCAGTGGGGGGAAAAATAATTGAATGACTGAAGATAGGCATAAGGTACTGCTTTTTAGCCATGCGGAGGTACTATGGATTAAATACAAGTACCATTGAGCTACATTCTTAGTCCCTGGATATGTAGTTTTCACGTTGTACATTTGTTGTGCCTTTTAAATTTTGTACTTTGTTTTTTTTTTATTTTTTATTTTTGTTAGTACCCGGGATCGAATTCAAGACCTTGTGCTTGTGAGGCAGGTGGCAGCACCACTGAGCTAAATCCCTGGCCCAAATTTTGTACTCTTAATATGTATTTTGTTTTTTTTGGTACCGGGGATTGAACTCGGGACCTTGCGCTTGTGAGGCAGGCACTGGAACCGCTAAGCTAAATCCCCGGCCCTCTTAATATGTATTACTTTAAAAAATATTTTTATTAAAAATATAAATGTATAAAAATTTTAAAACTTAAAAAATAAAAATAAACTTACAAAATCATCTCCAGCAACCTCAGGGACTACTGTTACCCTACGTACCAAGCTCCTGATTCCACAAATATGGAGGAATGAGGTTGTGAACCAAAAGGAGGAAGTTAGGAGGGTGTTTATTGGAAATAAGAAAAAGAATAGGTAGTGAATTAACAGGAGGGGTCTTGAGTGGGTGGAACCTGGCCCCTTGAGCCAGAGCTAATTATAAATGAGCAGAGCACAGAAATTGCTCAGTTGTTTAGTGGATACCTATGACAGGTTGATCTGTGGATTTAAAATGACTAACTGGAACTCAGTTTCTCCAACATATAGGGCTGTTATAGTTTGTGTGTAGATGTCCCTTCAAAGCCTCATGCAGTCCCAGGGCTTTTTCAGTGGTGGCTGAATCTAGAGTGTGTAACACTGGGATTAAGGGTGTGTGATTACTAAATCAGTCCACTGATTGGTTTGGCATCACCCTAACCCAGGTAGTCTGGATAAGATAAAAGGGACAGAAAGATACTGTTAAAGTCCTTTATTGTTTTTGCTACGGTGTGGGTGGCATGAATTGTTTCTCCTCTGTGATGCCCCTCTACCATGTCCCACTCTGTCTTGATGCCTGCTGATTATGAACTGAAATCTCTACAAACTGTGGGCTAAGTAAACCCTTTTCCCCTTTAACTTTGGGTGTTGGATATTTTATCTCAGCAACAAGAGAAAATAACTAAGACAAGGGCTAAAAAGAAACTGGGATTTTAGAGAAAAACTGGTTATTTTGTATTTTAAAATTCTCCAGAGGGCTGGGGATTTAGCTCAGTGGTGCTGCCACCTGCCTTACAAGAGCAAGGTCCCAAGTTCAATCTCCAGTACCAAAAAAAAAAAAAAATTCCCCAGAACTCAGGAGTGTAGTAGGGAGAGGCTGAAACTCCCTTTTGTGTGTGTGTGTGTGTGTGTGTGTGTGTGTGTGTGCTGCATTCCATGTTGCCTGAGGAAGTTTATCCTTGGTCCAGAGTCCTAACAGAATAGGAAAAATATAACTCCAAACCTGTTAGATGTTGGATGTACCAAATTCATGCTCTCCCAACAATCAGGGACTGAAGTCGTAATACAAGGGAGGATGGTACCCTATTTAGGAGAGTTTTATTGGAAACAAGGAGAAGGAGAATAGCTCCTGGATTTCCAGGAGAGGTTCTAAGTGGGTGGCCACTGAGATCCTTGTTGGGGTAACTTATATAGAAAAATGACAATATGGGTCAAATTCTAATCAACATATGGGACTACAAGTATAGCTGCTTAGATAATATTGATTTATATGGTAATGAGTCATGTAGCAAGGGTATATGGAAAGAACAAAGGCATTTTTGGGAAAGGAAGGGAGTATGTATCCAGATGTTATGGTTACCCATCTGCTATTGGGCAGCTCTTTGCTTTTGATTCTCCTGGCTGGCTCACCAAAATGTTATTATTATAGACAGCTCAGCTAGTTAAAAAAATATTATGAGACAGGCAAGTCTTGACCCTCCAGGGACTCAATAGAGAAGACAATTGAGACACATTCACTGAAGGTCAGCATTGTAAAAAGAAACTACTACACCCACATATTTCCCCTAGGGAAGAATAGCAATGATTGATATTCTAAATAGATATCAATCACCTTAACTGGGGACCAAAACATCCCTAGCTAGCCCATTCCTTTCAGGAAACCCATGTAAACTTGATACATGACTAGCCTCCCCATTTGATCTCCATTTACTCAATATTACCTGGGTGATTATACATGTAATCTTATTGGTTGATCATGGTTTTGTCCCACCTCATGCCCACCTTGTGATTTTCCATTGGATCTTATAGTTTTGTCCCACTTTGTACTCATCTCACCTCATGGATTTGCCCCATAAAACACCTTTGAGAAGCGAGGTGGGCAGGCAATCCACTTTGCCATCCCCCTTCTGTCTCTCTTAGATAGAAGCTATCTTTCAATAAATATTCCTTACTCTTTTTTTTTTTTTGGTGCCAGGGATTGAACTCAGGTCCTTGTGCTTGCAAGGAAGGTGGCAAAACCACTATGCTAAATCCCCAGCCCAATATTCCTTACTCTTAACCTCTGTTGTTCCTAGACTTCATTCTTTGATTTTAGAGAACACAAACTTGTGTTTTGGATATCTAGCAGGTTGGAAGTTATAATAATTCCCTTGTTTGGATTATTTTGCTTATTTGCATTACTTCATGCCCTATATCATTATCAGGTAGCTCTTTCTAAAAGTAACTCACCAAATAATGTTACCAGGTTTTGTGTTACTCGCCTCTCCTTCTAGAGTTAGATTCCAGGCTCTTCTTCTTTTTTTTTTTTTTTTTTTGGTATCAGGGGTCGAACTCAGGACCTTGTGCTTTCAAGGCAGTCATGGTGCCACTGAGCTAAATCCCTGGCCCTCTTCTTGTCTTGAACAAAGAGGTGGGGCTGGGATTCCATGCTTCAGGCTAACCTCAGGTCCAGGCCAGTCTAAATCCAGCTCGAGTCCTCATGAGAAGTCCACAAGCACGGCTTTGGGAATTGTTCTGCATGTGTATTCCAAGATCTTGTAATTAACAGGTCATGCATATTTCCCCAGCCAGCTTTGCCATGTGGGACCAGAATGACTCCATTTTGGAGCAGTCTCCTTTGTTCTCTCAAATTTGTGCTCGAACTGGGGCAAAGGACGTAATCCACAACTCAAGATTCCTAAGTTTATTACTCAGCCATCTGTTTGCCCTAGAAACAAATGTCCTGGGCCCACTATCTATAGGACAATCTGTTAACGTGCTGACTGTCCACACAGGGTGGTCGTGACCATTAGTCAGGATGTCTGCTGACCATCAGTACGTGACAATAGACCACTAACCCTTGTCCCCATTCTTCTTGTAAAAACCTATACGTAATCCCCTTCAACCCCCAATGAGCCTAGCCAATCAAAATTCTACACTTCATACTTGCTAAATGTTAACCAATCATATGGCTGCTAATGACCAAAGCTTGTTGTATTCTCAATAAAAACCCTGCTAATTTGGAACTCGGGGCTCTCTATCTTGATCCGCTGTGTCGGTGACAATTGAGAGTCCCTGCTTGAGCTTGAATAAACGACCCTCGTGTACTTACATCGGAAACGGCCTCCTGGTGGTCTTTGGGACTTCACAATCTGGGCACAACAGCCATACCTTAATCTCCTATGTCACATCTATGTGCCTGATGCCTATCTGGGCCCACTGGGCCAGGTAATACTAATTACAGTATTATCTCAAGTTGCTGTTTATTTTAAAGATCTGGCTATTTCTTTTCAATTCTGAGGCCTGGCTCTCTTCAGATTTGCCTCCTGCCACAATTCTGATGTCTTTTTTGTTGTTTTTCTGATTTCATTGAGGGCTCAATCCCTCTCTGACTGCACATTAATTTCTATCTAACTTAAATATTTATAATTCTAGTTCACTGACTATTATTATAATTCTTATCAATATGGCTATTCACCCAACTCTATCTCAGACCTTTTTGCTTGGTAGCTGCCTCACTCTTAAAACAACTAAATAAACTATTTTTGATACTATGGGAGTTTCTTTGCCAAGCAGTGGTCTTATGCTGTACAGTCCTCCAACTACCACTATTCTAGGTAGTCTATATTTATTTCTGATACCAATTTGACCAAGGCAAGTTATAGGTTATGTTGAAATAGAGAAGTTCAATTTATATGCCAAACATTTTTAGCTGCATTTGTGTCAGTCAGCTGAAGTCATCCTCTCCTATCAACAGTTTAATAATCTAGGGCCAGGGATATAGCTCAGTGGTGCTGCACCTGCCTGGCAAGAGCAAGGTCCTGAGTTCAATCCCTGGTACCAAAAAAAAGTTTAATAATCGTTTTCCTTTCTTGCAACATGAAGATATCAATACCTTTACTGTGATAAACCATGTCATTCACTGCTCTTGGAAACATAAATTACTATATATTTTCCAGAAGGTAGTATATCAATATGTACTAAAGCTTAAAAATATTAATCCTCATGAACATCTACTTCTAGGTACTCTAAAGAAAATATTAGAAATGGGTATTGTGGTTTATGGATAAAGATATTTGTCATGGTATTCGTGAGGTCAGACAAGCATGATTGAGACCACTGAGGCAGGTAAGGTCTAAGCAACATGGGATGAGTTTATTGCCATCTGGGTGCAGATGAGCCAAGGGGAAGAATGCCGTTGGCACTAAGAGGAGGGTGTGTGGGGTTGATATGGGGCAATTTAGGTAGGGGAGGGGGCACTCGTCGAGAGGGTGGAAAATTTTAGAGTCCCATGGGTGATGGGCCTGGGGCTGGCTGATAAACAGGGTGGTGGTGAGAGGAGCAGGGTGGCTGCTATCTTCCTGTTATCTCTGTCCTCCTGTGGTTGTGGGTAGCAGGTCTACTTGGGTGGGGTTCTGGCTCAGGGGGCCTGTCATCCCTTCCTGTTATGTTTTAAAACAGAAGAAAGAAAAGGGTAGGGGTTGTAGATTCTCATGACTTCTTCAAGCGTGACTGAGGACAGTGTGAGCATCTTGTGGGGAGATTAAAAGGTGAAATAAAGGGAGAATGGTTCAGTCTCAGAGGGAGGCAGCAGAGGTATCAGGAGTGTGATGACCCTCTGGCCCTTTCCACAGGTCAGCTGGAGGCTTTTGTGGGACAGCGGTGTGTCAGGTAAAAGTGCCGAAGACCAAGACCAGACCAGGCCACAACAAGCCTTTATTAGGGGAATAGATCTGCCGGGCTGTCTCTGAAAAAAGGAGAGACAAAAGCAATATGGCTGTGGCAGGGAGAGTCTTTTATAGAGACTGGGGTGGGGCTTGTAGGGGCTGAGG
>NW_004624836.1:6825019-6855241 GCF_000247695.1 Heterocephalus glaber | reverse complement strand
AACCATTAATAATAGAGGCTAGGGGAATAGTGGCTTTTAGCAAAATGGAGTCACTTTGGTCTCACATTCCCCCCTTCTCATGATGCTATAGAGGACCAATCATGGGCCTCTAGGGGTTAATTCTATTAGGTCTGTTGGAACTGGCTGGTATTGGGACCTGAGTACCATCAGCTGTACAGTGTTAATGTGTTCTCTGATGAACAAGACCAATCTATTAAGTATATAAGGTCCAAGTGTTAATAATAGTAACAGAATAAGCAAGGGGCCCAGCAGAGTAGAGATCAGAGTAGTCAGCCATGGGGAGGAATTGAACCAGGATTCAAACCAATTTTGAGCTTGTTCTTGTTCTCGCTTTCGTTTAGCAATGCCTTCTCTAACTTTGGCCATAGATTCTTTGACCACTCCTGAGTGGTCTATATAAAAACAACATTTTTCACCCAAGGCAACACAGAGTCCTCCTTGTTGTAGAAAGATTAAATCTAGCCCCCTTCGTTGGAGGACCACCTCTGCCAAGGAGGTTAGGGACTCTTGTAGGTGGGAGATGGAACTCTCTAGCCTCTCAATATCTATATCTATGGCCACTCTCAGGTCATTGTAATGTCTGTTTTGTAACACTAGTGATGAAATTCCTGTTCCTGCCCCAGCTAGTCCCAAACCTAGGAGAACTGTCAGCGTGATGGCTGTTACAGGTTCTCGTTTAACCCTGGCTGGGGTCTCAGTCAAGCGACTCAAATGTCTTTTTCTCAGTGATATAATAGCCTAGGGACCAATTGTACTAATACACAGAAGTCTCCAGTTCCATTGAGCACTTCTCCATGTGCACAAGGGGTGAGCCCGGTGGAGCAAGCCCACCATCCATCAGAAGGGGGTACAAGATATTTTTCTGACCTAGACTGATAGGTTTGACCACAAAGGTGTTGGTGGGTGGTCAGAACACTGCCGACACAAGTTCCCTGTCCAGTTACTGATTGTAGGGTCAGCCTAGCTGTTCCCTTTTGTTGCCATCTACACTGGGTTGGACTGTCTGATTCAGTGAAATTGTCTAGATAAGCTATTGCCTCATAATAAGGGGGCTTGATATCATAGCATAACCAGCAGGACTAAGATCTGGTCTAGAGGCATCTAGGGCCTTAAAGGTGTGGACCATCAGTCCCCAGAGGGGGTCTTGGTCTTGGCCACGGTCGACTTTTTCGGCCTGGGTGACAATTTGAGCAGGGGGTAGAGACGTGGGTGTGGAGGCTGGATTTGGTATCCATATGGGGGCAGTTTCTCCTGGGAGCATAGGCAAGGTTTTCTGAGGAGGGGGCTTTGTGGGTCTAGGAGGAGCTAAGGGGACTAGCGCCAAATTTGGCCCAATTGGCTGGGGAGGCCCTACAATATGTGGCTCTATTTTTAATCTTACAGTGAATAATAACCCATTGTCATGACCATCTTGATATAGGCGGAGTCCCCATGTCTGGCCTGTTTCCCATCTGGTGTACTTTTTACCTTGGTCGGTAAATGAAAGTCTAACTGGGTTGCAAAGGAATCCTGTGCATGGACCGCTAAGCATGACTTTACCATTATGGCGGCTCGTTTGGAGGCCAGTGGGTCCGGGGACTCTTTTTAGGAAATTAAATCATCTGTGACAGGCGGAGCCCATGGGACGGAACCCGTGGACTCACATCCCCATTTTGCACAATAGAATTCTTCAGCTCCCCCACATTTTTCTGTTTGAGACCACGAACGTCTCTCTCCCGGGCAAACATAGAAAGGGGTATTTCACAAAACATTTCTTTCTCTGGGTTGGCCACACCCAGGGTCAAGTCCTCTTGGGGCCACAGGTAGGGACACCCAAGGGGGGATCGGACTATTGCATTGATTGATGTCTTTTTCACATATGGGCTCTCCCCCTGGCCCAATTTTCCAGTCTCCGATGGGCCAAGTCCCTACAGCAAGTTGACACAGATCTAAGTCTAGGGTGGGCCACCAAGACAGTGGTGGTGTCACTTTAGATGTACTATTAACAATATCACCCATGGATGTACTAATAATCATCCACGTTAGATTTAGGGGAGCATGTGGGTTTTGTCCTCCCAACACTGGTGTCAAAATCATAGTTACCATAATCATGACTGTCGTCGATGCAGTTTGAGTTTGAGAGGATTGTCGTGGTCCTTGGACACTCGCCATGATGGGATGTAGTCCTCTAGAACAGCGTGTGGATCTGCAGGGTGGACGTGAGTGTAGTGTACCCACGAGGCAATCCCGTCAACCTTGAGAGCGGTGGGCATGGTCAGGACAGTAAGGTAGGGTCCTTTCCAATGAGGCTCAAGGTCCTTCTGTCGATGTCTCTGGACAAAGACCCAGTCTCCCAGTCGGTATCGATGGGGCTCAGGAGGTGGTCCAGACTCATACAGGGCCTTCAATTTAGGCCTCATGAACACATTGGAGGCTTTTTAAAGAAAGTAACAGTTTTTGATCATCAAATTCAACAAGGACATTTGACTGAAGGTTGGGAGCAATGGGAGGGGGAATTCCAAACATTATTTCAAAGGGAGTCAGTCCCATCTTATAGGGAGAATGGTGTACCCTATAGAGGGCAAAGGGAAGGAGAGCCACCCAGTCACCGCCAGTCTCTAAGGTTAATTTAGTTAAGGTCTCTTTTAAAGTTCTATTCATTCTCTCTACCTGTCCTGAACTTTGGGGTCTGTATGCGCAATGTAATTTCCAATCTGCCCCCAATGCCTGTGCTAAATTTTGACTAACCTTGGAAATGAAGGCGGGTCCATTGTCTGACCCTAACATTACTGGGAAACCATACCTTGGCAAGATGTCTTCTAGCAACTTCTTGGCCACTATCTGTGCTGTCTCATGTTTGGTAGGAAAAGCTTCTGTCCATTCTGAAAAAGTGTCTACAAAAACTAGCAGGTATTTATAACCATATTTTCCAGGTTTTACTTCAGTAAAGTCCAATTCCCAGTATGCTCCATGTCAGTTCCCTCTTAGCCTATTGCCTGAGCTGGCTTTATTGTGGGCAGCATTTGTCAGTTGACAGGATTTGCAAGTGGCAACGATATGCTCAATTTTGGAATTGGCATCTAGAATCTTTATCTCAGAGTGTCTCAGGAGATCTTGCATTTTTCGAGTGCCCATATGGGTGGCCCAATGTATTTTGGAGAGAACTTGTTCTCCCAGTGCTTCAGGCAGGATAACTTTACAATCAGAGGACTTCCACCACCTGTTGAGGCGCTGGGGCATAGGTAATTGTTCTATCCACCTTAAATCTTCTTCAGTATACTGGGTTTTTTCTGGCAAGGCAGCACTTCCTGGATCAGGCAGCTGAGTGGTTAGTGTCAGATCAGCCTCTAGGGCTATTTTTCTAGCTGTCTGGTCAGCTAAATTATTTCCTCGGGCAATCAGAGTATTGTTCTTTTGGTGCCCGGGACAGTGGACAATAGCCAATTTTTTTGGGCAGCCATAGGGCCATCAGCAGGGCAAGAATTTCCTCTTTGTTTTTGATAGTTTTTCCCTCGGCCGTCAATAGTCCTCTCTCTCTGTAGATAGCCCCATGGATGTGTGCTGTGGCAAAGGCATACCGGCTGTCCGTATATATGTTTAGCTTTTGGCCCTGCCCCAGAGTCAACGCTTTGGTCAGAGCTATGAGCTCTGCCTGTTGGGCCGAGGTCCCGGTGGACAATGGTTCTGCCCAAATGACCTTAGTTTCTGTCACCACAGCTGCCCCGGCATACCTGCGGCCATCCTGTACAAAGCTGCTTCCATCAGTATACCAGGTGTTTTCAGCATCTGGCCATGGTTGGTCTCTCAGGTCAGCTCGAGTCCCATGTACTTGAGCTAGGATGTCAGCACTGTCGTGGAGCAGAGTCTCTAAGTCCGGGTCTGGCAACAGTGTAGCTGGATTTAAGGCAGCCGGGGTCTGAAAGACAACTCGGGCTGGGTTTAGGAGTAAGCCCTGGTAGTGGGTCAGGAGGGCATTACTGAGCCATCAATCTGGAGGCTGTTTTAGGATTCCTTCAATAGCATGGGGGATGGTTACGTATAGTTCTTGGCCCAGTGTCAACTTGTCAGCATCTTTTACCATCAGGGCCACTGCCGCAATCATTCTCAAACATGGGGGCCACCTGGACGCAACTGGATCAAGTCTTTTTGATAGGTACGCCACTGGGCGGCGCCATGGCCCTAGGTATTGAACTAACACCCTTTAGCGACGCCTTTGTTCTCATCAACATATAGGTGAAAGGGCTTGGTTATATCAGTCAGGCCCAGAGCGGGTGCCGACAGCAAGGCAGTCTTTATCTGATCAAATGATTTTTATAGTTTTTCAGTCCATTGGAAAGTCTGATTGTCTTTAGTTACCTCATAAAGGGGCTTTGCAAGTTCTGCAAACCCCGGTATCCACAAGAGGCAGAAGCCAGCTGATCCCAAAAATTCTCTAACTTTTTGAGAGGAATCTGGTGTGGGTATCTTAAGAACTGTTTCTTTTCTGGTGTCAGACAGCCATCTCTGTCCCTTTTTGAGTATATATCCCAAGTAGCTCACCTCAGACTTGCAGATCTGGGCCTTTTTGGCTGACACCTGGTACCCCAACTTTCTGATGGTGGCTAGTAGTCCTTTGGTTCCCTCAAGGCAGGCCTCCTGGGTTTCAGCTGCTATGAGGAGATCATCTACATATTGTAACAGAGTCATTTCGGGGTTTTGGAGGTGGAACTCACCCAGGTCTTCATGCAGGGCCTCGTTGAAGATGGTGGGAGAATTTTTGAACCCCTGAGGCAGCTGAGTCCAAGTCAGCTGTCCATTGAGGCCTTGTTCAGGATCACTCCACTCAAAGGCGAAGATGTGCTGGCTCTTGGGCGCCAATGGAAGGCTGAAGAAGGCATCTTTCAGGTCTAGGACTGTATACCATTGATGACTCAGTGACAGGGAACTCAAAAGGGTATAAGGATTAGGTACTGTGGGGTGAATGTCCGTAGCTCTCTTATTTACTTCATGGAGGTCCTGTACTGGTCGGTAGTCATTTCAGTGTGGCTTCTGCACTGGTAACAAGGGGGTATTCCAGGCCGATTGACAAGGCCTTAATATCCCTTGTGCTAGTAACCTCCTAATGTGCGGGGTTATTCCCTGTCAGGCTTCTAGGGACATAGGATACTGGCAAACATGGACAGGGTCTGTTCCAGGCTTTAATTCTATATATATAGGTGGTCTGTGTACAGCCAGTCCCATGCCCCCAGTTTCAGCCCAGGCTTGTGGGAACATTGCAAGCCACTTGTCCATCTCAGGGCTTGGTGGAGATGGCTCTTGGTGTAACCAGTATTCATCTTCTATGTTTACAGTTAACACTTGAATTGGTTTGCCTTCTTGATTAAGGACTTTCGTACCCGCTAGTTGAAAGTGAATTTGGGCTCCCAATTTGGTGAGCAAGTCTCTTCCCAGTAAAGGATAGGGGCAGTCTGGTATAATCATAAATGAGTGGGTTACTTGGCCTACTCCCAAATCTACCGTTCTCTGGGTAGTCCATGAATACTTTTTCATGCCTGTGGCTCCTTGGACCCAGGAAGTTTTATCAGAAACATGGCCTTGAGGTTTGAGCAGGACAGAATGTTGAGCCCCTGTATCCACTAGGAACTCGACAGGTCTCCCCTCCACTTTTAGGGTTACCCTGGGCTTGCGGAGGGGTGCTGAACTGTGTCCCCCCTAGTCACTAAGTTCATCTACAGCCGGGATGGGGGCCTTGGGGCGACTTTCCTGTTGTTTTTTCTTGGGGCACTCCTTGGCCCAGTGGCCTTCTTCTTTACAATGAGCACACTGATTTTTTCCTAACTAGGGGTGCTCCCTGTGTTTTCCCTTACTTTCTCCTCCCACCACAATCTTTCTCAGTCTATGTTTGTGTTCCTTTGGTTCTCCTGCAGTGGCGGCCAGAAGGATCCAAGCCAGATTTCGAGTCTGGTGGTCATCAGCTTTCTCTCGTTTCTCCTCTGTGGTTTCTCTATTGTTATACACTCTCTCTGCCACTGTCACCAAGTCCTGAATACTTTTCTCTCCCATTCTTTCTACTTTCTGTAACTTTCTCTTAATATCTGGCGCCCCCTGGTTGACAAAATGTATTATTACAGCTGCCTTAGTCTCATTCGCCTCTGGGTCCATAGGAGTATACCTACGGAAGGCTTCCTGAATTCTTTCTAGGAAGGCTGCAGGGCTTTCGTTCAGCCCCTGCTGTACATCTCCTACCTTGGCCAAATTAGTGGGCTTCCGAGCCGCTGCTTTGAGACCTCCCAACGGAGCCTGGCGATAGGCCTGGAGTCTCTCCTTACCTTCTGCTGTATTGAAGTCCCAGTCGGGCCGGGACAAAGGAAAAGAAGTGTTGATAGTTTCAACATTGGTGGTGGGTTGACCATTGTCACCAGGAACCAATTTCCTGGCCTCATTTTGGATCCTTTCTCGCTCCTCTGTGGTGAACAGGATCTGGAGGAGTTTTTGACAGTCATCCCAAGTGGGCTGATGGGTGAACAAAACAGTTTCTAATAGGTTAATCAAATCTCTAGGGTTATCAGAGAATCTGGTGTGTTGAGTGAGCCAGTTATAAAGGTCACTGGTGGCAAAGGGCCAGTAGTGATGAGGCTGGTTACCATGCTCATCAGGGGGCCCTATCGCTCTCAAGGGGAGAACAGTAGAATCTGCTGGTCCTGCCGGCGAGGCAGCACGTTGGTGGAGAGTGTTCTGGGCGGGGCCATCCCCACCACTGACACTCGGAGCTGGAGCCAGCCCTCCCTCTCCAACTCTGGCCGGGGCCGGGGCTTCTCTTTCTGCCTGTTGTCTGGGGGGGGGGAAGAGAGAGAGTCGTAAGAAGGGGGGAAAATAAGATCTTCTTTGGTCTCTCCTTGGAGGACCGGGTAAAGCGGCGCGGTCGGCTTGGTTTTGGTTTGTTTTTTCTCGTCGCACTCTCTGGGAGTCTTTTCACAGGCTGTCAGGGTTACTTTCGGCTGCTGTTTCTGTGGAGGCAAAAAGGGCTTGACCCATGGGGGTGGGTTATAGATTAGACTCTCCCAAGTGATAATGTAGGGAACCTGGTCAGGATGTAAGACAGCTCTACGGACCCTGAGTGCAATCTGTAAATCAAAAGTTCCCTCTGGGGGCCATCCTACACCAAGGGTGGGCCACTCCGAGCTACAGAGGGTAATGAATTTAGTCTTTTTAATTTCTAAGCTTAGGTTATGAGCGCGCTCCCTAACTTTTTTAAAATGGTCCTTCATAAGGGATAGAGGGGTGGTCACAGTCTGTCCCATCGTCTCAGTCCAAGTCAACACAATAAACAGACAAACAATACACAACAAAAAGCAAAAAGCAAGACAAAACCGTCCTCCGCCCGATTGAAGACAGCACTGGAAGTGGGACGACGGCCTCGTGCTGTACCGCGGGAGTGACGCGCACCATCCCTCAACGAGTCCCAGCGACTCGTGCTCATGGGCCACTCCGTCCCCCCCAGAAGGATCTGGAACGTCTTCCAGGATCCCAGGTCAGCGGCCCTCGCAGCGTGTCCGCCCAGACCGTCTGCCGACCTTCCCAGAAAAATGGGCCCAGACTTTACAGACACAAAAACACTCACCAGCCAGCATTGACCCTCCGGTACGGGGATCCTGAGGGTCTTGGGAATCCCGGATGAGCCCCCAAATGTTGTGCTCAGATTGTGAAGTCCCAAAGACCACCAGGAAGCCGTTTCTGATGCAAGCACATGAGGGTCGTTTATTCAAGCTCGAGCAGGGGCTCTCAACTGTCACCGACGCAGCGGGTCAGGATTGAGAGCCCCGCATTTCAAATTAGCGGGGTTTTTACTAAAGTTACAGCAAGGTTTGGGGATTTTCCATTTAGCAATCACATGATTGGTTGGCATTTAGCAAGCATGAAGTGTATACTTCTGATTGGCTAGGCCCATTGGCGGTTGAGGGGTGATTACATATAGGTATAGGTTTTATGAGGGAAAAGAGGGACAAAGGTTAGTGGCTGACTGTCAAGTACTGGCAGTCAGTAGACACAATGGCTAATGGTCACGACCATTAGGTACTGATGGTCGTCACAATGACAGATTGTTTTACAAATAGGGGGCCCAGAACGTTTATTTCCTGGGCAAACAGATGGTTGAGCAATTAACTTAAGAACTTTGCTTTGTTACAGAGTGTGTCTTTTGTCCCAGAGCAAGCACATTTCAACCATTAATAATAGAGGCTAGGGGAATAGTGGCTTTTAGCAAAATGGAGTCGCTTTGGTCTCACAACAAGAGGCACAGAGACAGGGGTGTCTGCAAATATCAAGGGATGCCTGGACATATGGGACCTCTGACCATTTTTCCAGCCAGTGGCAATAATTGTGTAGTTCTCAGAGAATTGAAAAGTTGAAAGTGTCATTTTTAGGCCATTTCAACTCCTTATCTAGCTTGTATTGTGGCCAGACTGAATTACAAAAGAAAATGAGACATTTTGGTTTCAGGTCAGAGGAAGAGGAGATGGAGAGGTTTGAGGTTTTTGAGAACACAAGCCAGGGGAGAAGAAGGGGGAATAGAGGAAGGGAGATTGTCTATAGTGATATCTGATACCAGAAACTGGGGTTTTGGGGAAAAGGAAAGAACATCTTTAATCAGTTTCCCAAAGCTGACAGAGTGGGCGGGCAACAAAGTCAGGCATCCCTGAGATTGGGTGGCTGTCAGGGAAGCCAGGCTCCTGAGAGTGTGACCAGTACTGGGTTGTGAGTACACTTTGAGCCTGAGCAGTGGACACTCTGAGCACTGAGCCTGAGCACTTTGGGTGAGGGGGTGACAAGAGAAGGGTGAGCAGACCTCATCTAAGGTGAGAGGGAGTGAGATTCCAGGTAGACCTTGTCTGGGGTGAGAGGGAGTGAAATAAGAGGCAGACCTCACCTAGGGAAAGTGGGGGGAGTGAGAACCTGGGTGGACCTCATCTAGGGAGAGGGCATGAGATCCCAGGTGGACCTCATCTAGGAAGAGGGTGTGAGATTGCAGGTAGACCTCCTCTAGGGAGGGGGATTGAGATTCCCACCTGTTTGGTAGGGTGAAGAGGGAAAGTAAAAGAATCACTAACCCAACCTGAAGAGAGGACCTGGACTAGCAGCCAGCCATGGCAGGAAGAGGTCAGAGGTCAGAGGTTGGGGGTGGCCTCAAAGTCCTCAGTGGGATTTGGGAGAGGGAGCTCAGACACTGCTGGGAGAGGAGCTCAGACCTCTCTTTATGGGTGACCAAATATAATATCAGACAGAGGCATGATTGAGACCACCACCAAGCCAGGCAAAATCTAAGCAACATGGGATGAATTTATTGCCATCTGGGTGCAGATGGGCCAAGGGTGAGAAGGCTGTTGGCACCAAGAGGAGGGTGTGTGGGTTTGATATGGGGCAATTTAGGTAGAAGAGGGGGCACTAGTTGAGAAGGTGGAAAATTTTAGAGTCCCATGGGTGATGGTTCTGGGGCTGGCTGATAAACGGTGCAGTGGTGAGAGCAGCAGGGTGGCTGCTGTCTTCCTGTTATCTCTGCTTCTGTGGATATGGGTAGCAGGTCTGCTTGGGTGGAGGCCTGGCTCGGGTGGGGGGACCTGTCAGAATTTTTAATCTTTTAAAATATTGGGAACATATTTCAAATCATATAAACATCCAATAAAAGGAGAATAGTGTTAAAATAAATTATGTTCAGCATAGTGGTGCATGCCTGTGACCCCAATACTCCAGGAGGTAGAGGGAGGAAGATTGCTAGTTTAAGCCCAGCCTGGTCAATTTATTGAGACCTTATCTCAAAACAAAAACAAAAGCAGGGTTTGGGACATAGCCTTGGGTTCAGTCCCAGTATAAAAAGAAAATTATGGCATGGCTACATAAGAGACTATCATGCAGCCATTTTAAAGTCAGATTTTGTGGGATGCTGAATCCAATTGAACTGAAGTGAGCAATAAAGGATGTGATTATCCATACACACTGTTAAAGAAGTCCTAAGCTAGATAGCAGTTAAAGCAATCGAAACAAATTTTATTTATGTGCCACTTCTAGAAATGAGACCTCAGTATATTACTGGGCTTAATTCTGTATAGAAATAAAAGTGGTGGGGCCCGGGATGTAGCTCAGTGGTGCCAAGCCTGCCTGGAAAGTGCAAGGTCCTGAATTCAATCCCCGGTACCGAAAAAAGAAAGAAAGAAAGAAAGAAAGAAAGAAAGAAAGAAAGAAAGAAAGAAAGAAAGAAAGAAAGAAAGGTGGTAAATTGTAAAAGCATGTTGAAAAAGGAATCATTTTGTGTTTGGAAAATTATTAAGAGGAGGCATCCAGGGTGTGGGAAACTCTGACCAACAGGATGGTTGATTGTGGAGAGCAAAAGGTTGAAATAACCTTGAGAGACCTCTGAGTCTCTTGAGAACATAATGAATCCTGGATATGCAGCTGGCACAAAAACAAGGATGGTTACTTGTAACGAGAGTGGTTAAATAGAAAGAGTTCGAATGTCTGCAGTGCAAGGGAACGTTATTCCCGGAGTTGTAAGGATACATTTGACCTTTTCCCTGGAAAATAATTAGTTGCCGAATTATGTACAGAGGAGGGGTTGGGGGTTGTGGAAAAGGTATATAAAGGGCAATAAAGTGGAAAGGGTGTCTCCTCTGCCTCTCTCTCCTTTTTCTTTTCCTCAGAGGTTGTGTTTTTCTTTCATCCTCTCCCCTCCTCTCAGGTACTGTTCGGCTAGTGACGGCTGGCACCGTCACAGTTGATAAGAATGTTGGAGGAAGAGGCCTTGAGAAATAACAGTTCCCAGGCTTCCAGAAAACATGATTGAAGATTAGAACAGGACAACAGTCAGCAAAATCAGTATTAGGTTATTCTTAAAAGATTTTTGCTCTGATCATTGCATTTCTCTTGCCCTTTGATATGCTTCCTGCCCAATAAGTTTGCTTAAACTAGGTTAACATACATCATTTAGCAGGACATCCTTTTCTGGTCTTATTCCCCTGACTAAAACTCCTATATAATATGTTACAATTGTTTTTCTTTTTTCTTTTTCTTTATTTTTTTTTGAGGTAAGGTCTTTCCCTTTGTAGTTCAGGCTGGCCCTGAACTCACTGTGTAGCCTAGGCTGGCCTCAACTCAGTGATCCTCCTGACTCAGCCTCCCAAGTGCTGGGATAACAGGTGTGTGCCACCACGCCTGGCAAAATTTTTTTTTTTTTGGTACTGGGGATTGAACTCAGGTCTTTGCATTTGCGAGGCAGGTGGCGGAGCCACTGAGCTAAATCCCTGACCCTCTTTTTCTTTTTTTAATGGTGCCAAAAGTTTACTTGAAAAGTGCAGGGTGAATGGGTATGGAAGAAACCAGATCTGCAGAGCAAACCTGGGCCAAACAAACAGGAAAAGAAAAAATGAAAGTATATACCACATCTGAGAAAAGTGGCATGGTCTATCATGGAAACTCATGATAGCAGCTTTCCATGATGGCCTGTCTTATTTTATGCCATCCACATCTTGTGGGGGCTCATGAGAAGTTCTACATACAGGATCCTGGTGTTGCCTTGGGATCTTGCAATTGACAGGTCCTGCTTATTTCCCCAGGCAGCTTTGGTATGCCTTATCTCCTATATCATTTTCCCCTGAGAGACATAAATCTCATAAATATTTATGGGGTGCTGAAGGAGTAGTGCTCTCTATCTTCTATAGTTTCTTCAAGCTGGAAGGGTCTGTAGACCCCACCTATTCAGGATTATGTACTCTCCAACAACTTGGGGTGTTGTGGATTGTGTCTGGGTTGAAGAAAGAAAAGCCTGTCAGAAAATAAGGTGGAAAAGAGTTAGTGATCATTGAGCTACTCTTTGACAGGAGAAAGAAACTTTACTTTTAATCCAGATGTGAGGAACAGGTCAGAATTCCACACTTACTGCAGATAAGAATGTATTTTAGAGGTATGTCAGATAAATTATCAAGAGTCTGGGCTGGGGATTTAGCTCAGTGGCATTGAGCCTGCCTTGAAAGCTCAAGATCCTGAGTTTGATCCCCAGTACCAAAAATAAATAGATAAATAAATAAATAAATTAAAAAAAAAAAGAGTCTAAGACCCATGGCCTTAGCAAGGTCTTGTTTACTTATCTGTATCAGTACTGGAGCTTTGGTTTTTGAAGAGAAATTCCAGGTCTTCCAGAGGTTCACATGAGTAGTTTTTTCCTTTTGGATGATCTTGTTCTTTAGACAGTTCAGGTAGGACTGCCTTAATTTAGACAGAGGAATCCAATTATCTATCCCTGTCACCTTTACTGCAGTAGGTGTTGCAAGGATGGCTTAAAAGACACCTTTCCATTTTGGCTTTAACTGGTCTGCTGGTGTTCCCTTAATACAAAAATTTAAACCTTTAAGCCTTGAAGACCCAAGACTCTTATCCTGCTTAAACCTATACAGGAACACACAGCAGCCCCACAGCCCCTCCCAGGATATAATGTTTTATACCTAAATATAACAAGGTATGTAACCACAGAACATTACCAACTATGTCCTGTTATTTTGTACTAGCTATAGCCTGTTATTTTAGCTTCAAACTTAAACTTCCCATTATGTACTCAAAAAGCCCCTAACCTCAAGACAGTTACATCTGCTTATCTGCTAAAAACTTCTGCTTCTGTACAATTTCACTTCACTTGCCCCTAGACCACCCCAACTTAAAATACTGTATAAAACCTCCCCTCATCCTACACCTGGGGCCCAAGTATTCTGAAGTGCAAACTTCACTGGGCCAACTGATCAATAAAGCTTTGGTTTTCCTCCACCTCTTCAAGTGCCTTTTGGTCTTTCTACAGTTCAGATTTCCTACAACATTTGGTTCCCTGACCAGGAAGCCAATTGTGCTGGTCCTTTGAGCCACCAGCTTGGAGTTGGAGAGTGACCACAAGAAGCCTTTTCTGAAAAAATGAAATGGTGAGTCTCTGCCCAATTTGTCCATATCTCTTTCATTGGGTGAGGGTGATCAACAGCTGTGCTTACTTCTCTTGACTGGACTTGGGAGAAGATGTGGACTGAAGACCTCCCAGGACTTCAGGATAAGTTAAGGCCCCAGGGCCCACTCCAGTCCTAGTCGGGCCTGTCTAAGTGAACAGGAGAGACTAGTCATCTCTCAAAGTCTCAAGCCGGAGACTTCAGTCAGGGATATCCCTAAGGGGGAAGGAATGTTTTAACCTCTGAGTAGATGGTGAATGAGTGAGTGTAATCAGGTGTTGTCCTCCCCAATTGGTCTGTATAGCTCTATGACTTCAGCTACAGAGTCTGATTGGGTCCTCACCTGTGGTTCCATTGCAGCACTCTATGGCATAATGGTGACTCACCTCCTGTAATAGGAGGTTGACCATTTGGGGGGCTACCCGTGCACCTTAGACAAAGTATGCTCAAGTTCCCACAAGGGACATGGCCAGGTAAACACCTATGTGGTCTCTTTTGGGGGGGCATCCATCCTTTGTCTGTTGAGACACCATTCAAGGGCAATATATACACCACATATCACGGGTAGTCATCAGAGTAAGCCAACTGTTTTATACTGTATGTTGCTAAATCTTAAAAAAAGGCTTTAGTGGAGATTATGGAATTAAGATAAAACCCTCCAAATTAAAGACTTTCTGTGAAATAGACTGACCTAAATTCAACGTTGGGTGGTGTCTTAGCTACTTTTCTTTCATTTCTGAGACAAAATACCCAATACCTAAATTTAAAGGGGAAAGGGTTTATTTACCTTACAGTTTGTAGAGGTTTCAGTCCATAATTGGCTGCCTCCAAGGCAGGGTGGCACATGGCAGAGGGGTATCACAGAGGAAAAACAGTTCATGAAAAAAAAAAAAGAAAAACAGTTCATGGCACCCACATGCCAACAAAAGTCATGCTGTTGTGACCACCTTCATGGTGCCTTTCACCAACAAGAAGGTGATCATTGTGGGAGCCACTGGATCTCAAACTGCTTGCCCTTTCTGTCAGCTTTGATCTTGCTGCCTGGGAGGACACGAAGTGGTTCATGAGTTCCTCTACTTCCCTGACAGCCCCATACCTCTCTTGGAAAGACACCTACTGACCAAACTTGGGGAACAAATAATCTCTACACATGAGGGGCCTGCTAGCCTGACCCTCAACGGTCAAGAGAGCCTAATTTTGTTCATTGTGGTCCCCAGGGAAGAGGAATGGAGACTGAATGCTGCCAACTGAGAGGAAACAAATCCTCCAGATCTATTTGAGGCTTTCCCAGAAGTCTGGGCTGAGAAGTTCCTGCTGGGACTTGTCAGCAACAGGGCCCCAATCATAGTGGACCTTAAACCAGAGGCCACTACTTTCAGACTCAAACAATATGCCGTGCCCTGGGAGCCACAAATTGGCATCCAGGAACACATTAGCCAACTGAGGGAGATGGGAATCCTCAGGGAATGTCATTCCCCTTAGAACACTCCCCTGGTACCCATCAAGAAACATGGAGGAAATGGGTACCAACAAGTCCAAGACCTCAGAGCTGTCAACAATGCAGTTATGCAGTTATGCCTAACTTCTTATTGAGTTTACTCCCACCTGGAGCAACCCAGTTCACTTGCCTGGGTCTCAAGGATGCTTTATTCTGCCTGTGGTTATCTCCCCAGAGCCAAGCTCTGTTTGCCTTTGAGTGGGAAGACCCTGGCTCAGGACAAAAGACACAACTAACCTGGAGGAGTCTTCCCCAAGGCTTCAAAAACTCTCCCTCACTGTGTGGAGTGACCCTGGCTACTGACCTGTCTATCTACCCAGGACACAAATTAAACTACTCTGCTCCAATATGTGGATGACCTCCTGTGGGCTAGTGAAACCAAACAGGACTGCTGACAAGTGACACTGGCCCTCCTCCAGTTGCTTTTAGATGCCGACTACAAGGTACCCTGGAAGAAGGCCCAAATATGTCAGCCTTCTGTTTGCTACATGGTAGTCATCATCACAAAGGGATATCAATCCCTGGGGCCTGAAAGAAAGTGGATCATCTCACCCTCCCCAGGCCAAAAAGCAAGAATAGACTCTGTAAATTTTTGGGAGCAGCTGAATCTTGCAACATTTGGATACCTGGATTTGCTGAAAAAACCAAGCCCCTTTATGCTGCTGTCACTAGACCAGAAAACAGGCCTCTAAAATGGGAAGAATCAGCTTTCAGAGAGATCAAATGGCTGCTCACAAGCACCCCTGCTTTGGGGCTGTCAGACATAAGCCGAGAATTCAATCTCTTCATAAAAAAAAATCATGTAGTCCTGACTCAAACTGTAGAGCCTTGGCAGAGGTCAGTGGCCTACCTTTCCAAAAAGGACATTGTGGTAGCCAGATGGCCCCCTTGCCTCTGTACTCGGGGAGCAGCTATTACTCTTATCAAGACAAACTGACCTTGGGACAAAAACTTTGAGTAAAAGTCCCCCACTTGGTTATGACTCTGATGAACAATCAAGGACATAAATAGCTTTCAAATACCAGAATGGCCCAATACCAGGGGCTATTCTGTGAAAATCCCAGGGTCATCCTAGAAACTGTGTGTACTTTAAGCCCAGCCACCTTTCTGCCTACTGAAGAGGGCCAACCAGACCATGACTTTGAAAAAGTCACTGGTGAGCTCTTCTCTAGCCAAACAGACCTCACCAAAGAGCCAAAGCCTCAACTAGATGCTACCCTATTCACTGATGTCAGTAGCTTCATACAAGATAGAGTGACTGGCAGAGTATGCAGTCACTACCACAGACCAGGTCATTGAGGCAAGTTCCCTTCCTAAAGGATGGTCAACATAGAAAGCAGAATTCTGGGCCCTCATCTGAGCCCTCTGATGAGTCTCCAAGGAAAGACTGTCAATATTATACTGACTCAAAGTATGCCTTTGCCACTTCATGTTCATGGGGCAATATACATAGAGAGAGGACTTCTAACAGAAGAGGGGAAAGAAATTAAAAATAAAAAGGAGATACTCCAACTCCTAGAAGCAATTTGAGAGCCCAAAAAGGTAGCCATCGTGCACTGCTGAGGACATCAAAGAGGACAAGATTTTATCACAAAAGGAAGCCAATTGGCTGATCAGGCAGCTAAAGAAGCTGCCAAACAGACCAGACCCAATGTCCTCACACTCTTGCAGGTTATCAAAGATGGTCATATCAGATATCCAGAAAGCAGGCCTACAGATACTTTTTGCCAAAGAAAAGGCCTATATGAATGTTTATAAAATTTTACCTTGGGACTGTCTTGAACCACTGCCTACACATCCAGATTCAGAAAACAATCTTGGCTGCTATTCACCAGAAGAAAATCTGTGGGCACAAGAACAAGGGGCCATCAGGATGGGATCAGGCCTCTACACTTTGCCAGATACCAGGATCTTTACCTCTCTCACAATGCTTATCCAGTTGTCTTAGGAACACATGAGAAGACTCAGGAAAAACAAAATTAAAAATAACTTTAAAAGATACTACTATATTGCAAGACTCCATCTGTTTATCTGCTAAAATATTCTGCTCATGTGAAATTCCACTTTACTTGCCCCTAGCCTGCCCTAATTTAAACTACTATATAAAATCTCCCCTCTTTCTACACCCAGGGCCCATGTATTCTGAAGAGCAAACTTCACTGGGCTGACTGATCATTAAAGCCTTGGTTTTCCAGCATCTCTTTGAGTGCCTTTTGGTATTTCTGCAGTTCATATTTTCTACAACACTTCCTCTCCAAGTTTTTCCAAGCCCTTGATCTACAGGGTGGACACTAGGTGGTTCCCTTGGGCCATGAGCTGGCAAGACTCTGTTTTCATAAATTTGGATAGCCTGTTATACTTGGCCCAGATTGACAAAATATTGTAAAAGTCTCATAGTCAGTCTCTGAGTCTACTATCATATCAGAACATAGAAATGGTCTTCTGCATAACATCTCAAATGGACTCAAATTTAGCCCAGTTTTGGGCATGTTACAAATGATCATGAGTTCTATTGGTAGCAATCAGACCCAGGACTCAGACATCTCTTGGCAAAGTTTTCCCAGAGCTCACTTTAAGATCTGGTTGACTCTTTCTATCTTTGCAGAAGATTGAGGCTGTGAAGTGAAATGATGGTGGTACTTCATTCTTAAATCTTTTGCCACTCCCTGGGTTATTTGGGAGGTAAAAGAAGGTCCACTGTCATTCTGGAGAGATTGGGGTAATTCAAATCTAAGGATGATTTTTAAAAGAAGTATCTTGACTACCTCTGTAGTCTTTTCTGAAGGGAAAGTAAAGGCTTCAATGCAGCCTATAAAAGTGTTAATTATAACCAACATCTCTTTAAATGTTCTACATTGTGGCATATGGGTAAAGTCTAATTGCCAGTCCTCTCCAGGGTATGTCCCTCTCCTCTGTACAGGTTCTAATAAAGGAGGCAGTTTGACCTTGCCTGGACTGTTTTTATTTTGTTTTTGGTACTGGGGATCAAACTTGGGTCCTTGCACTTGCACAGCAGGTGGCAAAACCACTGAGCTAAATCCCTGGCCCTGCCTGGACTGTTGTAAGCACAAAGCGGGCAAGCTTTGCAGACCCATTTGGTGATTGTTGCTAGTCCTAATCCTGTGAAAATTGAAGTGACCATTTCCAATTTAGCATCTCTTCCTCTATGGAAGGAATCATGAAGTGTTTTTTATAGCCTTCCACTCTATGCTTGGGGGAAGGACCAGTTTGTTTCCTAAATATCGCCAGAGACCCTTTTTATGTTTCCTAAATATCACCAGAGACCCTTTTTAACTCCTCCTTTTCCTAAGGCCCATTTATCTTCCTGTACAGAGGGTGGTCAATCCTCTAACTTCCTAGAAAGGAGGACATGAGGGCTAAAGAAAAAAAAGACAATAGAGACTTGCACAATTTCAAGTTTATGCGGGGTTTGGAGGTCAGTGCCTCAGAGTGGGCAAAAGACAAAGACACTCTGAGCTTTCCACTATTTAATAAGTTCATAGGGAGTGTTAGACAACTCAGAGGGTGGTGATAATCTTACATTGACAAGGATCTTATAATCAGAGGAAATATCAGATGACTCAGAAAGTGGTGGTAATCCTATGATGCTGAAGATCTAATGCTGCTGAGAATCTTAGGTTGATGAGCTTATGTTGATTAGGATGGTAAGATGAACAAACTATTCTTACAACAGTAGGTGGGATGAGTTAAGCTTATAAGGAATTTGTTCCTCCCCAGGTGAAAACCATTCTCCTTTTGTATTACTACTTGGTTCTCAAAGAACCAGGATATCTTCAGCTGATGTAATTTTTTTTTGTGGTACTAGGGATTTAACTCAGGACCTTGCACTTGTGAGACAGGTGCAGCACCACTGAGTTAAATCCCTGGCTCAAGATGATGTAGTCTTGACCTTGAGCATAACAGCATCATGGAACTATTGAGGCCTCAGCTGTGACTGAAGGCAAAATGGAGTTATGTTTCCAAATGCCATAGCCAGCCCACAGGCCAGAAGACTAGACCTCAGACAGCCCTAATTATAATTTCATTGTGAAATGATTTCCCCCCAAAATTATGTAGAATGGCTCCTGACATATCCCCCTTTATTTTTATTTATAAGTGTGTTTTTAGGGAAAAGTGAGTATGCCAAACAGTGGCTTGTCCCTATGGATTATAAGGACCTATAATGTGTTTAACTGGCTTAGCTGTCTATAATAAGTTCTTTTTAAGGGGCTATCCCCAACTGCAGTTAAGGAAGAAGGAGCATAGGTTTCATCTGACTGCTTTGAGCTGAGAAGGGTCAATGTAGGGAAGACCGCAATTAGGGAGCCCTTTTTAGTGAGCTAATTTAATAGGCCTTAAATAAAGATCATGTTGTAATTTAGCAATTACTGACTCTCTTTATATAGTCAATCTGATGAGTTTTGATAAAAATGTCTAGCACATTTGTTGTTGATATTATCTGTTTGATAACTTGGAGTTTGACAGCCTATAGGTAAGAAAAAACAAAAATTTTTAAAAAGAAATTAGAGCATGTATAGTTAAAGTATAAGCACTAAAATAAAGAGGTGGTTTGGGGAAAAAGCCATGTTCAGAAACTGATTTTAAGGGACTAAAAAAGTGATTATAACTTGTTAACTTGTAAATCCTCCAGTAATGGAGACTAAAAGTTTGATATTTTGTCATAATTTCTTTTAATTTTAGCTGTAAAATTTTTAAAATGTAATAACTGGTTTTTCTTGTACTGGGGATTAAACTCTGGACCTTATGCTTGTGGGGCAGGTGATGGCACCACTGAGCTAAATCCCCTCCCTAAAATGTAGTAATTTAAAAAAACTATTTTAGCTAAAAAATTTAAAAACTTTTGTTGAGGTCATATCAATTTTACCATAGTTTTATCTTATGACCCATAACAGTGTTTAGCCACCAATGTATCTGGAAACTGCCAGAAGAGGTCAGTGATTGGAGCCTCTTTTTAAAATCAAGCTTTATTACTGTGTTCTTGATTTTACATATGTTTTAGTTATACTTTTCTAGTTGGATTTCAAGACCAAGTTATGGTGAGACCTATATTAAATAAAATAAAATTAACCTTTTGCTATCTATAAAGGTCAATTAAGTCTCCTCAGGCATTATCTTGGAAACACGCATAAAGCCTCTCAGCTTTTGTCAGTGTCAGCCATCAGGATGTGTCACAGCCTTACTTGACCATGTTGCTTTCTGTGAAAGCATGGGAGATTTTCCCTTCCAGGTGACATTCCTTTTACACACTGTGTTGTTGATTCTTATTGTTTTGGTGTGTCCAGCAATGTCCCTGCTCAGTAGATTGGGTGACTTACCAAAATTGTAGGATCTTGTACAAAAGGTTCATTCATGTCCTTTGTTGTTGTTGTTGTTGTTGTTGACCTTGGATGGCCAGGCCCAAATTATTGGCTGTCTTCTTAGCACAGTTACCTTTCTAGTTCTGGTATCTAAACTTGAGTTGTTGAACACCCAGAAGAGAAGATCAATAACATTAGCACTGAAATGGGAATAGTGAATTTAACTATTATAATTTTACCTGGATATCAAGCATTTTGGAATATAAAATATAGTTAGAGGATTGTTATTTTTTATCAATCATTGTTCTAGTAGTTGAATTCTTGTAGAATGTTAACAAAAAAACCTTTAAATCAAGAACCACACATAATATTTTAGCATGACAATCATGATGATATTTTCTTTGTAACTCACTTAAATGTGCACCTTAGTATAAAATATCCATTCTTAAATGCACTTACTCCCCTCCAAACACACGCAGACACACACACACACACACACAGAAAGTCTTACCTAAGTTGTTATCTTTTTTTTTTGGTACTGGGGATCGAACTCAGGACCTGGCACTTTCAAGGCAAGTGGCAGAACCACTGAGCTAAATCCCTGGCCCCTAAGTTGTTATCTTTTAATAGGATGTCATCTAAGAAAAATATATTGGCTTATAAATGTACCTGTTGTCATAAGTAGCTGGGGCATAAGAGAAAGGCAAACACCTGAATCAAAAGGAGGTTATTACCATAAACAATATGTTGGAAGACCTGTACAGTCAAAAGGCATGAATACATTTTGTATATCAGAAAAGTAGCAATAATAAGTATCAAAATAACATTTAGAAATTAACCCTTTTATGATAACCAATGTAAACATTTTATAATAACACAATTAAGCAATGTTTATTAGGGCATGCCCCCCATGAGACTATGAAAATTACCAGGGCTCCCATTAGTGAACAAAGAACAGAATAATTGTTTTCTGGGTAGCTGCTTCTTTATTCACCTAGAAGAGTTCCATTTAGCAGTCTCCCCAAACCTAAGGGTCTCCATTTAATTACTTTGACAATTATTTTTTAATAATCTGTAAAAACCAGATTGTAACAATTGATACATTATTTGTAACCAATAAAAATTTTTTTAGTTATTGTATGTAGACAACAGTATGCATTACATTTTTAAAATTAATCTTGACATCATTTTGATCAGCTAGCAACTTGGGGGGAAAAAGGCATGCCTTTAACTTTAATAAGTTTATCTATAAGCCAACTTAAATTATAGGCAAATCTGTTTCATATATATATATATATATATATATATATATATAGCAAAAAGGAAAAAAATTGTTGCATTCAAACAAAACACTGTACTATTGGATAGACACACAAACATATAATATAATTAATTTATAAAACTACAGTGCACTTGTGGCCTAGGATTTAGCTCAGTGATGCCATGCCTGCCTCACAAGTGAAAGGTCCTGAGTTCAATCCATGGTACTGCAAAAACAAAAACAAAAACAAAAACAAAACTACAGTGTACTCAAATATATTAGCCAAATAGAACAATAATAGCCCTTTATAATTTTTAGGTTTATAATTGTAAATAAGACTAGTCAAAAAGCTTTTGTAGGTCAGTTAACAGAGATCTCTTGTAATTAAAATCCAAAGGAATAAAAGTGCTTTATATCTATAAATGCAAAAACAATTTTAAAAGTGGGAGGGGACTGCAGAGATGCCTGGGATACCCTCCAAATTTTCCAGAGTCCACCTGGTCTGGTCTGAAGGTAAAGATCCTTCTGGTTCTGGTGGGAAACAATAGTCCTTGATGAAGGGATTCCCCAGGCCCCTCCTAAGATCAGGATGCTGACTGAGGTGGCCTGGTGGTCTGGTGTGGTCTGGCTGCAAGTCAATCATTATTAGAAATCTCTGGGGAAGTGTTTAGAATGTTTTTAACCTCTGAATGGCTGTTGTATGAATGGGAATGTGACTGGAAACAGGCAGTGTAAGCTATGGACTGTCCCATCTGTGCCCCAGGATGAAGAACAGATTTCTCCCCTTTGGAGTTATGGAATCTGAGTGAGATCATACTGTGATTCCATGGAAGGATCTAAGAAATGACAAGTGGGTGCTGTTGCAATGAGATAAATACACTCTAAAGCCGGAATGGTCCTTAAAGTGGCTGAGAGGCCCATGGCCAGTTGACTGGGTGGTTCTTCCCCACAGAGGAACACCCCCTTCCTTTGTCTTTTGAGACATTGTTCAAGCATGCACTACATAGACACTAAGTTTTTTTAATGACTGGATGCCCCCTGTGTCTTCTTCTCTTTCTCTCTTTTTTTTTATTGGTACCAGGGATCGAACTCAGGTCCTTACGCTTGCAAGGCAAGCAGCAGAACCACTGAGCTAAATCCCCAGCCCTCTTCTCTTTTATCTGTTCTTGTAGCTCCTATTCTTCAGTATCCCCTGCCTGCCCTAAGTCTCTCTACCATAGGGTCATCATTCTCACAACTTGTTATGCCCCTGGTCTGCATGTTTAGAAATTTTTCCTCAGGATTTCCGGATGATTATGGAGTGAAAATGTCAAAGAACAAACTTCTCAGTTTTTGTGAACTCGAGTGGCCCTCTGAGGGCTCCCTCAACCCTGCCCTGGTTCAAGCAGTTTGGAAGGTTTTTACCAGGTCACCAGGACACCCCAATCAGTTTCCTTACATTTACTCTGGTTTACTCTAGTGCAGGACCCTCCTCCATGGCTAAAGGCCTGTGCTGCAAAGGCCTATTCAAAGTTGCTTGTTTCCAAAAGCTATTGTCCCACTTGTGGGCAAACTCCAGAGAGATAGAAATCTGTTCTGCAGAAGTCAGATGCTGAGGAAGTCCTCCCCCATCCACCTCCATATAACCCTAGTTCATCCCCCTCTCCTGTCCATCCTGACCTGCCTACCCTCGACTCCCTCATTTCTTCCTCTACTTCTCCTGCTACCTCTCCCCTCATTTGAGAGAATCTCTGTTCCTGACAGGAGGCCACCACCTCAGAAAGACACAGTCCAGAGTCTCTCTTGCCTTTGAGGGGGGCCCCACCTCCCAATGGGGCAGGACTGGGAACCTGGCTGTTGCTGGTATATGTTCCCTTTTCCACTTCTGACCTCCACAACTGGAAAACCCAGAATCCATCATTCTCTGAGAAGCTCCAGGTTCTGATTTCCCTGATAGAATCAATCTTTAGGACTCATCTACCAACCTGGAACAACTATCAACAGTTGTTATTGACTCTGTTCACTGCTGAGGAGCGGGACAGGATTAAGTTTGAAGCTATAAAGGTTTTACTGGGAGGGTGTTCAGAGGAGCAGGCCCACAAATTGCTGAAACAAGGCTTCCCCTTGGAGCATCCTGAATGGGACCCAAATTCTTCAGGGGGGAAACAGCCTTTGATCACCTTTCACCAGAACTTGTTGAACAGGATCTGGGCAGCAGCTCAGAAACCTATAAATCTGTCAAAAACCACTGAAGTAACACAGGGACCAGGGGAGTCCCCTGCTGTATTCCTGGAGAGACCTAGAGAGGCCTTCTGGGTTTACACCTTGTTTGACCCCTTGGCTCCAGAGAACAATAGAGCTATAATTCTGGTTTTAAAAGGTGTTTGACAATAGGGACTCAGAAAAACAAAAATTGGCCACAGCTATGGCAGAAAAATCAGCCAAGAAACAAGCAAAAATCTTGGCAGCAGCCATCAGAGGGGACCCTGGGAAGCCCAAAGGGCAGGTGCCTAGAAAGCCAGGAGGATGCCCACCATTTGGCAGAAATCAATGAGCCTATTGCAAGGAGGAAGGGTACTGGAAAGATGAATGCCTCCACAGGCCCTCAGCCAAGGTACTATCCCTCCCCATATCTGGGGGAAGGGAAGATTCAGACTGAGGGGGCCAGGGCTTCTTCTCTCTTGGTCCCTGTGAGCCCATGGTAAATGTTAAGGAGGGGCCAATGGGTTCATTTCCTGGTGGACACTGGTGCCGAGAGGCCAGTGTTAAAAACTCCTATGGGAGAGCTTTCATCACACACTGTTCCCATCCAGGGGGACACGGGAGCAGTCCAAAACTGCCCACTAATGAGTGAATGAATGGTGAGCCTGGGATCAAAACAAGTTACTCCCTCTTTTCTGGTGATGTTGGACTCCCCATTCACCTTGCTGAGATGAGACCTCCTTCATAAGCTAAAGGCCACCATTACTTTTACTCTGACTGAGGCTCAGATGTCACTCCCTTCATATCAACTGTCTTTGACCACTGTCCTATCTGAGGAGTATCCCCTCTGGTGGGGGAGGGAGGGAGAAAGCCCAGAGGAAACAAGCCCCAAGGATTTATTGAACAGACTCCAGGCAGAGTTTCTGAAGGTGTTGGTGAGAACTAATCAGGTTTGGCTACTCATCACCCTCCAGTGATAGTTTAGCTCTTGTCTATAGCCATGCCTGTGTGAGTTTGACAATATCCCATCTCTCAGAAGGCCAGACAGAGGATAGCCCCTCACATTAAGAGGTTGCTGAACTTTGGGATATTAACTTTCTGTCAGTCTCCATGGAACACCCTGTTCCTGCCAGTACAGAAACTGGGGACATCAGATTACAGGCCAGTCCAGAACTTGAGAGATGTTAACTGGTGAGTGGTAACTCTGCACCCTACTTTCCCCAACCCATGTACCCTCCTGAGTTTGCTGTCTCCTGAGCACCAAGTGTGTACTGTGCTAGATTTAAAGAATGCTTTTTTCAGTGTGCCCCTTGCCTCTGCTAGCCAGCCTATCTTCTCCTTCAAGTAGACTGACCTAGTTTCCAGAGACTCATGCCAGCTCACCTGGACCTGGCTGCCTCAAGGATTCAAAATGCACACACCCTGTTCGGTGAGACCCTCTAGAAAGACTTGGTAATTTTTGATCCCACCACCTTAACCTCACCCTGCTTCAATATGTTGATGATTTGTTATTAGCTGCTAGTAGCTATTCAGAATGCTTGCAGGGGATGTGAGAGCTTCTTCAGATACTAGAGGAGTTGGGCTACTGCATTTTGGCCAAGAAGGCACAACTCTGTGCCCCTAAAGTATTTTTTTTATTTTGCTTAAATTCTTTTATTGGTACATTTTAGGTATACAATTCGTTTACATTTATCATTGGGTGCTTGTACCTGTACATGATGTATCTTGGTTCTTATTTTTTTGCCATTACCTGTGCGTCCTTCCCCCTCCACCCTTCCTTATTTACAAAGACTTTGTTTCCATTTTTTCCTTTTCTCATAATTTTTCCTTTCCCTTCTTTCCTTTCCCCTTCCCTTCCCACTTCACCTACCCCTTTGGAACTTTTCTTCCTATTTCAAATTATCAATTATTCATTTTAATCATTTTAATTCTTATTTACACTTTCATTTTCTCACACTAGAGAAACTATTTGGTATTTACACATGTGTGTCCTATTCATTTCACCTAAGAGTGTGTCCTCAATATGCATTCATTTATCTATAAATGTCTCTAGTTTCTCGTTCTTTATGGCTGAGTAGTACTCCATTTTATAAAAAAAACCCCACATCTTCTTTATACAGTTTCCAGTTGATGGTGTCCCCCTAGAGTATTGTACCTGGGGTATGAAATTTCAGAAGGAAGAAGAGCTTTGTCCCAGGGCAGGAAAAGGGCCATCCTCCAGATACCCACACCAACTACCAAGAAACAAGTATGAAAATTCCTAGATGCAGCTGGATACTGTTGCCTATGGATACCTGGGTTTGCTGAGATAGCACAGCCCCTCCATTCTGGCATGGGAGGAAATCAGCACCTAGAATGGGGAATAGATGAAGAAAAAGCCTTCCAGAATCTGAAAAGTTCTCTGGTATCAGCCCCAGCCCTGGTACTACCCAATGTTGCTAAGCCTTTTCATTTGTTCATCCATGAGGTAAGAGGGATCACCAAGGGAGTCTTGACACAGTCCTTGGGACCCTAGAAGTACCCTGTGGCCTATCTCTCTAAAAGATTGGATCCTGTGGCCTTGGGATGGTCTTCATGTCTTTGGGTGGTAGCTGCCACAGCTTTATTTGTTAAAGAGGCTGATAAGTTGACCCTTGGACAGGACCTAGTCCTAACTGCCCCTCATTCAGTAGAGACTCTTCTCAGGGGGCTACTAACAAATGAATGTCAAATGCCCACCTCACTCAGTATCAAAGCCACTTGCTTGACCAGCCTTGCATTGTCTTCTCAACAGGGTGCATTCTCAATCTGGTGACACTGATTCAGGATAATAACTGTGACACCCCAATTCATGACTGTGAGGTTGTGCTGGGCCAGACCTGGGGGTGCTGATTGGACTTAACAGACACCCCCTTGGCTGAGGCAGATGCCATCCTCATCACAGATGGAAGCAGCATGGTGGTAAGTGGGGTGCAGAGGGCAGGGCTGCAGTGACTACAGTTGATCAAGTCATTTGGACCCAGCCTCTGCCTGAGGGGACCTCAGCCCAAAAGGCTGAACTGATCACCTTGGCCCATCAGGGAGAGGAGAAGATAAATGTATACACTGACAGTAGGTATGCCTTTGCTACTCTACATGTCCACGTGAGCCTTTATAAGGAGAAAGGGCTCCTGACAGCTGAAGGAAAGACTGTCAAGAACAAGGAGGAGATATTGTCTCTTCTAGAGGTGGTATGGCTTCCCAAGAAGGTAGCCATCATTCATGTTTGGGGTCACCAAAAGGACAATGCATCTGAGGCTAAGGGAAATTAACTTGCAGATTGTGCAGCCAGAGAGACAGCCCTGAACTCAGCTGAATGTTTAGTCATCCTGCCTACTGTGAGTCCTCATCTCCCTTTGCTTCCAACTCGCCCCTCTTACAGTACAGAGGAAGATAAAGAAGCAAGCTGGTTGCAAGGAAAGAAAGATCCCCAAGGCTGGCAGAAATGTCCAGATGGTCACATGTATGTCCCCTAGGCATTAGGCTGACAGCTCATCCAGCAGCTGCATTCAGTCATACACTTGGGGCACTCCAAGATGGCTGAGCTTCTAGCTCCAAGATATTGCTTTTCAAAGCTGCAGGAGCTAGCCTGCCAGGCTTTTTTTAGGTGACCAACCTGTGTATAAGTAAATCACTCCCAGGGCCCATCTGCATCCCTCAGAGTCTGATATCAGGGTTGGAATCCTGGAGAACACTGAAAAGTGGATTTCACAGAGATCAAACTACCAGCAGGTGGCTATTGCTACCTCCTGGTTTTGATAGATACCTTCTCAAGTTGGGCAGAAGTCTATGCTACTCAGCAGGAGACTACCACTGTGGTGGTAAAGAAGCTTCTTCAGGAATTAATTCCCAGATTGAGACTACTGGTGTCCATTGGATCTGACAAAGGCCCTGCCTTTGTAGCCTCTATAACTCAGTCAGTAGGGCACTGGGTATAAATTGGAAACTCCACTGTGCCTACCAACCTCAAAGCTCAGAGCAAGTGGAATGGATGAATTGGACCCTAAAATCTACTCTGACCAAATTGACTTTTGAAACTGGTGAAGGGTGGGTCAGCCTGTTGCCCTTGGCTGTCCTTAGAGTAAGGTGAACCCCTTAGAAAGCAGGCTTTACTCCTTATGAATTTATTTTTGGAAGACCTCCTCCCCTGATCCCCAAAGTAAAAAGTGAGGTACCAGAAGAATTTTCTAACCCCTGTTAAAGTATCTCTAGTCTCTCCAACAGGTACAGAAAACTGTTTACTCTCAGGTATGAGCTACTCAGCCCCTGCCCAGCTCTTTGCCATGCCACCCATTCCAGCCTGGGAATACTGTCTTCATCAAGGCTTTTTGGAGTGAAGGACTGACTCCAGCTTGAAAGGGACCCTACATGGTCATCCTCACAATACCATCAACTCTGAAGGTTGATGGAATCTTGGCATGGACTCATCACTCATACATCAAGTGGGTGAAATAGTGGACTGCTGAGCTGGGACCTGATCCTTTAAAGCTAAGGCTAGTCCAATCATGATTGTGACACTTGTCTTTATTGTCTTTGCGCTGACAAAACCAAGTTCTGGAAAAATATAATGAGGAGAGTTCTACTCCTTTCTCCTCACCTCCTTTAGCTCAGGAGAAATCCTAGGTAATACTACTTTTGGTTCCATATGCCCCTGGCAACCTCTTAGGTTGCCCAAGGTTGACTTCTGTAAATTGGTTAGGAGAGATTGGGGGGCAGGGAGCTACAACTATCAGTTTATAAACCTGGGAAGCCGTGATTTTTATTCATGCCCAGGATTCAATCCATTTGGACAGCAGGGCTGTGGGTCTCCAACTGATTTCTACTGCCCTAACTGGGGAGGTGTAAAGATCACCTCCTATAGCAGGGGACCAAATGCCACCAATGAAAACTCATGGTATCATAACCTGTTCAACTGGAGCCCTTGGGTAACTACCCTCATACTGGACTGGCTAGCCCCTTCATCCTGCTTTTTCTCAGCCTCTTGATTAGCCCCTGTATTCTTAACTGGCTAATCAACTTTGTAAAACAGTGCATAGCCTCTGTTAAGCTGAAGTATATGAGATCCTACTATAATCCCTTGTATAATCTCTTGCCCACTCAAGAGGCTCTCATTGAGTCAATACTTTGACATCATGCTTAGGGGAGTTGGGAATGTGATAACCAACCCGACTCCATCTTGAGTTGAGAATGTGATAGCCACCCCAACTCCATCTTGAGCCTTACCACCATTGTGTGCTTGTACTTGGAAAAAGCACCTGATAACCACATCCTGTTTGGCAGAAAAATTGCTGCAGTTGCAGGATATTTTGTAGTTCACCTAGTGTCTGAAATTTCCTCTTGCCCCCACTAACCTGGCATGGTTCTGCTTCTGTAAAATTCTGCTTGCACTTCCCTTGAGCCCTCCTCAACTGAAAGCATGGTTTGAAAAGAGAAATCAAACTGCTTCTTAGCACTGAGTGTTATTTCCGGGAACTAGCTGCCTCTTGGCCACCAGCTGTAAATAATATGGACTCAAATCTGACTCAGAGTGTGGCAAATCTCTATAGTTCCAACTTGCTTGGGTACAACAATTTCTTTCTCAGTGAGTTCATTATTCATGTACAGGAATATTATTGATTTTTGTGTGTTGATTTTGTATCCTCCTACATTGCTGAATTTGCTTATTAACTTTAGGATTCTTTTGGTGGAATTTTAAAGGTCTTCTATGTAGAGATTCATGTTGTAATAATTTGACTTTTAAAATAAATACATATCCCTTTTATTTCTTTGTTGTTTTGTTTTGTTTTTTGGTACTGAGGATCAAACTTGGGTCTTTGTGCTTGCGGGGCAGGTGGCGGCACCATTGAGCTAAATCCTGGGCCCTATCCCCTTTATTTCTTTCTTTTGCCTGATTTCTCTGGCCACTGTTTTGAGTAATATATTGAACAGGAGTGATATTAATGGACATCCTTGTCTTCTTCTGATTTTGTTTTTCTCCATTTAATATTGGCAGTAGGTTTGTCATAAATGGATTTTATTAGATTGAGATATTATTTTTCTATGCTCATTTTCTTCAGCTTTTGAAAATTCATACATGGAATTTGGACTTTTGTCAAAGGCTTTTTCTATGTCTTTGAGATGATCATGCTATTTTGCTTGCTTCTGTTTATGTGATGTATTAAATTTATTGATTTGCATATGTTGAACCATCCTTGTATCCTTGAGATGAAGCCTACTTGGTCATGATGTATGGTCCTTTTGATGATTTGTTGCATTCTGTTTGCCACTATCTTTTTGAGGATCTTTGCACATATGTTCATTAAAAAGACTGGCCTGTAGTATTTATTTGGGTCCTTCTCTGGTTTTGGAATTAGAGTGATGCTCCTTTCCAGGAGTGACTTTTGGAATACTTTTACCCTCTCTACTTATTCATTTATTTGTTTGTTCTTTGAGACAGTGTCTCACTATGTAAAACAAGCTGGTCTTAAACTAACTATATAGCCCAGGCTGGCTTCAAACTCACAGTGATCCTCATACCTCAGCCTCCCTAGAGCTGGGATTACAGGCATGTACCACCTTGTTCAGCCCCTTTCAATTTTTAAAAGAATCTTAAGAAGGATTGGTATTAGGTTTCCCTTGACATTCATATAGAACTCAGCAGTTACTCTATCAGGTTCTGGGCTTCTCTTAGCAGTTCTGTGTTTTCTTCTTACTTCTTCAAGTTTATTGGCTGTTATTGGATTATTTAGGATTTTAATATCTTCTTGCTTAGCTTTGTTAATTAGGTTTATCTAGGAATCTATCCATTTCTTCTGGACTCTCCAATTTATTGATGTACAGATTTCCAAAATAGCTATGAATAATCATCTGGATTTTGGTGATGTCCATTGTGACTTTGTCTTTTTCATTTCTTTTTTTTTTTTTTGTATTAAATTCTTTTATTGGTACCTTGTAGGTATACAACACAATTACATTTCTCATTGGGAATTGTACCTTTATATAATGCATCTTGGTTCT
>NW_004624836.1:6804365-6819307 GCF_000247695.1 Heterocephalus glaber | reverse complement strand
GTGGGAGGGTTGGTGGCCTCGAAGCCCCTTCCTCTGGGCCAGGAGCAGCAGGACAGAAGGTGGCCCAAAAGCTCTTTCCTCTGGGCTTGGAGTAGCGGGAGGGATGGTGACTGGGAAGCCCCTTCCTCTGGGTCAGGAGCAGTGGGACGATGGCTCAGAAGCCCCTACCTCTGGGCCAGGAACAGCGGGAGTCAGTACCTTGGTCTGGTGGTCTGGTGTCCTCTGCGTCTTTGTAGTGTGGAATCAGGTGCCTGCCTGTCTGCAGCGGGCTGATTCGGAGTCTTCCGCGTGACTCAGGACCTCGGTAGGGCGTGAGCAGACCTGCCTGTCTGCAGCGGGGTGATTAGGCATCTTCCGTGCAACTCAGGACCTTGGTAGGGCATGCACACACCTGCCTGTCTGAAGCGGGTTGGTTCGGCGTGTGTTCTGTGCGACTCAAGACCTAGGTAGGGCATGAGCAGACCTGCCTGTCTGCAGCGGGGTGATTCGGCATGTGTTCCGCGTGACTGCCTTTTTCATTTCTAATTACATTGATTTGGGTCTTTTCCACACTGTGTTTGATAAGGCTCTTTTTTTTTTGGTACTGGGGATCGAACTTGGGTCCTTGCACTTGTGAGGCAGGTGGCAGAACTACTGAGCTAAATCCCCAGCCCTGATAAGGTTCTTTAAGAGATTTTTTTTTTTTCTTTTGAAGAAGCAGCTTTTCAATTAATAGATTTTTTGCAATTTTTTATTCTCAAATTTCATTAATTTCTCCTCTGATCTTTATAATTCCTTCCTTGCATTAGCTTTAGATTTGGATTGTTCTTGTTTTTCTAGGACCTTGGGGCTGGCCTTGAACTTGTGGCTATCCTTTCTCAACCTCCCAAGTCCTGGGATTATAGATGTGTACTGCCATGCCTGTCTAATTTGTGTCTTTTATTGAGGGAATTGAGAGCCTTCATACTGAGAATTATTATTGAACATTGAATTATTCCCATTATTACATTATTTTTCTATTGCTGCTTTTCATCCCTTCTGCTTAACTGCATACCCTGCTTGCCTGGTGTGTTCATTCCATTAGCCTTTTTAGTGTCAGTTTTTTTTTTTGTACCAGGGATCAAACTTGAGTCCTTGCACTTGTAGGTCAGGCAGTGGAACCACTGAGCTAAATCCCCAGCCCTTTTTTTTTCATTTTTTAAAAAGTGTCTCTGAGTATACTCTGGTTTCTCTTCAGATCGTATAAATCTTTCACCTTTTACTAAAGATTTCCGTGGAGAGGAACAATTCTGAGTCTTAACCCAATTTTTTGAGGCCTTGCTTTTAGCAGGGCTAATAAAGCTGTATAATGAAAAAAAAAAAAGTGTCTCTGAGTACATGATCACCTGCATTAGCCCTGTCTTGTAGTCCTGACACTCTGTCCTCACATTGGTCACTTTTGTTACCCATAGTTTCAAAAGAATTTATAATCTCCTGGATTTCTGTTTGTACCTTTTTATGGATTCTTATTCTCTTCTAAAGTAATAATTCATGTTTTGTATCATTTTGTTTAACTCACCTAGCTTTTTGTGTGTGTTTTCTGTAAACTCCATGATTGTTTTGTTTATTAAGTCCATTATCTGTTTATTTATATATTTTTGAATTTGTTGAGCACCTTATTGTTCTGTTTTCTATCTATCATTTCATAATTCAAGTTTTTGCTTTAAATTTTTTTATTAGTACATATTTGCTGGTACATAATGTTATCACTGGAGGGTGGTACATGTATATAATACCTCTAAATATTTTTAAAAAATTTCTTCCTCTTTCTTCCCTCTTCCTATTTCATATAATTCAGTTGTGTGGCTTTTGGTTTTCTCCCTACTGATATAGTAATTTTTTGGAGGGATTTCATTTTCTTGTTTTCTCAGATTTCTTTTCTTTCTTTCTTGTTTTTGTATGCTGAGTTTTTTGGTCAATTAGAGGACTAAGACTTTGTTTCTATTATGGATAGTTCTTTAATTAGAGTCTGGTTTTCAATGATGTATTCTGTGGTGGTTACCTATGGACACTGGCTTCTATCCCATGATCCAACAATTTCCATTAATTTGGGAGGGGAGTATGCAATGTATTTGGCCCAGCACTCAATTCCCTGGAAATTGACTGCAGTATTGTTGATAACACAGAGACAAACTAGATATCAGTATACAGAAAAAGAAACAATTAAGAGCAACAACTATGCTACCATAGCAATAGTAACAAAAGTAGCAAAAATAAAAGTCAAAGAGAAACTGGATATTGTCATACCAGAAGTACCAATAAGCACTACCACTGTACAGCCCTTAACCACAGAAAATATATCTATATAATCATAATTTTCACACAAAGATAAACCAAATATTGACATACAGTAAATACAGATATTCCTTATTTTACAACCTGTTTAACAACTGTTCAGACATTTGACTGAGATGCACTCTTCAGACTTATGACCCACTACTTGGACTTAAGACCTGTCTCTTTTTTTTGAGTACACTTCTGTACATCTTGTTTATAGAGCCTCAATGTCTTTGCTTTGTACAGTATGCATTATTTATATAGTACTCTAATTTTTGCTGATTGTACAGTACAGTACTGTAGTTTTATGTTTCATTATACATTACAGTACTGCATGTAAGAGTTATGCAAGTAGAAGCAAGTCATCAAGTCAGAGTTTCCTTTGACCATTTCTTTGTTCTTAATATTGTAGTGTACATACTATATATAATTCCTTATTTAATGACCAATTCATGTAACAACCTAGTTGCAGGTACATAATTTGGTTGTTAAACAAAGAGTCTGTATCTACTAATTGCAGCAAGTATACCTCCATTAACAATAGAAAATAATTCAACAGTAATAGTATAGAGTTTACTGAAATATCCAGCAAACAGTAAACTTAATGTTTATACTTCTAAATATGGAGAGGGTGGGGAACAGGAGAATGAAAAAAAAATTTGAAAAATAAGGAAACAGAAGATGAGAAAGAGGTTAGAAATGTGACATTAAAAAATTTTATTAAGGAGTAAAGAAAATGACTAGAATTAGGCAGAAGTAACACTAAAAATACAGAAGAAGAGAAGAAAAAAGAAAAATAAAGACCAAAAAAGGAGAAAGAGCTGGAAGTGGTGGTGGATGTGTGTAATCCCAGCACTTGGAAGGCTGAGGCAGGAAGATCATCATGAGTTTGAGGCCAACCTGGCCTATATAGTGAGCTGAAGGCCAGCCTGAATTACATTTTGAGACCTTGTCTGAAAAAAAAAAGAAGAAAAGAAAAAACTAAAAGGAGAAAACAAAGAAAGAAGAAAACAACCCCTGCAAAAACAATGAAGAAGGAAAAAATTAAAAATAAATCCATAAAATTTTCCACTCTGTTTTTCAATGAGTGGTTTCTTTCCGGGGTCTCAATTATTGGTATTTACCAGATGTAGATGAGGGATAATGAATCACTGCTAAGATTTGTTTTGTTTCTATACTCATATCTTTATTTGTGAATGCTCAATCCTGCCCTGCCTTTCCTGTGGGGATGGTTTGTCTGTGATGTCTGCCCTAAGGCTGTAGTCACTTTCTCAGCTTTCACTTTTTGTGTCCCTCTGAGCACCCCACATCATCGCCTTCTCTGTCTAGGTTTACAGACTGTGGGTTTATATGGTGCCCCCCCCATACCAAAGGCCCCTCTGTCTGTATACCCCAGGCTTAGGCAACCACTTAAGCCCAGGCACATCAATGCTCATGTTGGTACATGGGGAAAGCAAATAAATCACTAAGTTCTGTGCTGGATATAGGTAGTGGGGTGGGGGGTAAAGAAGATTCTTGAATTTAATGCTAGTACTTTCAGACCCTGCTACCTCTGAAAGCCACAAAAAACAGGCTTGGCTTCTTACCATGTAAGGTAGCATTCCTGGGTCCTTCTTGGCTTGAGCTTAAACTTCTGTGGGGGTTGTCTATATCTAGCCTGCCTTCTCTCCATCACTGTGTCTTGTAGCCAAGCCCCACCCAGTCACTGTGGTAGGGTGACAGCAGAAACCCAGATTGATCTTTTAAAAGTCTCCTAATGGCCCAGTGTTTAGCTCAGTATAGAATGCTTGCCTAGCATGTACAGACCCTGGGTTCAATTCTCAGCATTTCAATCAATCGGTCAATCAATCAATCAGTCAATGCCTCTCCCAAGGGTAGGAAGCCAAGCTAAAGTCTTGCCATCAGACTTTCTTTGCAATAGCTATAGATTTGGGTAAATACTTCTCTTTATGAGGTCTCCAAAATATCCTGAGGGTCCTGTGATATGACTTTTCTACCCTTAAGTCTGAGAACCTTGTAGGCCAGTTACCACACTTTTCAAGGAAGTTTTGTAGGCATTTGCTCCATAAATTCAACCTTAGTTTTTGAGAAACTGGTCATACCTGATTTAAAAAAATTTTTTCCCATTAAGTTTATTGGTACATTTTAGGTATAAAATACAGTTACATTCATCATTCAGATCTTGTACCTTTACATGAGTATCTTGGTTCTTATTTTTTTCCCCTTCCCCTGTCCTCCCTTCACCCCCTCCATCCTTCCCTATTTGCAAAGACTTTTTTCCATTTTTTTCCTTTTCTCATATTTTTTCTTTTTCCTTCTTTCCTTTCCCCTACCCCTCCCACTTCCCTGCTCCTTTAGACCTTTTCTTCCTATTACACAATATCAATTGTACATTTTTAAAATTACAATATCAAGATCCAGAAGACATTACCACAGAATTTAAAAGGATATAGAAAGCATATTACAAAAATCTGTTTTGAAATAAATTTGACAACTTCTAAAAAGTACCTTGGAAGACAAATTAATGAAACTAACTCTGGAGGAAATATAAAATTTGAATAGCACCTATTAAAGAAAGTATATTCCTAGCTTGAAAACCTACCTATATGACAACAGCAGGCTCATATACATTTTAACTGATAAATTATATCAAACATTTAAAGCAGAAAAAAAGGGAATACTTCTCTCCTCATTTTAGGAAATCAACATTGTGCTAATCCTAAAACTGGATAAAGATAATAGAAAAAAATATGAACATAGATAGAAATTTGTTTAACAAAACAAACTATTAGAAGTCAGATCTGGCAGTATGTAGAAAGTGGTTTCATTATAGGGATGGCAGTGTTGGTTCAGCATTGGAAGTGATCATACCTAATTTTATGAGCATTATTCTCATGTATGATATTTTAATAAAAGCTTTGGCAGTGTAATCAATGTTTCCAATTGTATTCAGTTACAAGAATAGATTTTTATTGAGCTTATGTAAATAACTATATTACCACGAAAAAATTTTGTATGGATTATGTAAAGAGAAAAAATAATTGTTTTATCATTGTTCCCAAAATAGTTTAAGTGAAAAGAGAAAAAATTTCCATAAATCTGAAAAAGAAAACATTAAAGAGCTAACAATGTTGCAAAAAAATGTTAGGAAAAATTATAAGCAGACTGTAGTTTAGTGGGAGAGCACATGTGTGAGGCTCTGTGTTCACTCTCCCACACCAAAAGGAAAAAAGTAGAAAAAAATTGTAATGAACTTCATCTGTTAATTCACTGTTACTTTACTTGATTTATTTGTTTTGTTTTAAGAGAGGGTCTCACTATGAAACCCAGAATGGCCTTTAACTAGTCATCCTCTTGCCTATGCAGGTCCAAATGGATGTGGGCTTCAAGTGAGACCTAGTTTGGTATCATTCTGACAACCAAGGGTCTGCCTTTACCATCCCTCCCCTAATTCCATCTTTCATAGCATGTAGACACACTCCCTCTGCTGGCTGGAATGCGAGGGATATAAACATTGCACAGTGCTTTGGAACTCAGTCACAGTGAAATTTAACAGAGCTCAATAACCTCTGATGCTAGGCAAGTGCTTATGGATGGAGACTTTAGACCCACCCTAGTGCCAGGAAAATATCTCTGGCCCTGGTGTAATGCATTAGTGTTTGGGTTGACATCAACACTGGCTAAATGCAGTAGTCCTAGGCCACAAACACAAGGATCATGACCAAGTAGGCTGGATGAGCCTTGGTCCTCCTCCCCATATTCTGGTCTTGGTGATTGTAAGCTTTGAGTGTCACAGAATTATGGGGACAGCAGTTGCTATGGGATTGCCTCATACTTCTTCTTCCTCCTCCTCCTTTTCCTCTTCCTCCTCCTCTACCTTTTTTGATGATAAAGAAAATTGAAAACAGGTTTTTTGAATGGGCTATCTCCCCAGCCCTTTAAAATGTTTAAAATTTTGAGACAGGGTCTGTCTTTGTTGCTATGTGACCAGACTGAGCTCAAATTTGTGATCTTCCTCCCTCAGCCTTCCAAAGTGTTGGGATTGCAGGTATGTGCCCTGACACCAGGGTCCTCATCCTTTCTTCGACCCCAGGTAGCATAGCATGGAGAGTTATTGTTCATTAGGGATAAGAGTGAAATAGGTATAAAACATTGGTTTAGAGTTGAGTCCTGGCCCAGCACAGTTCTTCCACTTCTGACAAAGCCTCTGGACCTGACCCAGCTGTAGGTAAAAATGAAGCACACCCATAACTTTCTTACACTGCTTAGGCCCTCAGAAAACCCATCTAGGGTAGAGCAACACACTAATTCATGGCAAACTTGGATCTACGCTACCATCTAGTGGTGACATCATAGCAATGACCACAGGATCAAACAACAGTATCATCAGCCTGCTTAGAATCTCTGAAAGGACAGACAAAAACACAAGACCACACACACACAATGGAATAAATAATTCTTCAATGTGAAATATCAGCATATGCCCATAAGCATTAAGAACATTCAGAAAAAAAGAACATTCAGAAAACTATGACCTACCTAATGGACAAAACAATGTACCACAAAATGACCATAAAGTGATAAAGAAGTGTGATCAGACAATGAATTCAAAAATAGCAATTTTGGGCCAGGGATGTAGCTCAGTGGTGCCACACCTGCCCGACAAGTGCAAGATCCTAAGTTCAATCCCCAGTATGGGGAGGGAGGGAGAGCAATTGTAACAAAGTGAATGAACATCAAGAAAACATAATGAATAAAGTCAGTAATTTATCAAGAAACTTAACCAAAAATTGAAGTATTAAAAAGTGAAGCAGGGCCAGGGATTTAGCTCAGTGGTTCTGCCACCTTCCTCACAAGCACAAGGTTCTGAGTTCAACCCCCAGTACCAAAAAAAAAAAAAAATAGTGAAACAGAGGCTGGGGATTTAGCTCAGTTGAGCCATGCTTGCATTGCAAGTGTAAGGTCCTGAGTTCGATCCCTGGTACTGAAAACAAAACAAAACAAAAAGCAAAAAACTCCATCTGAAAAAGTGAAGCAAAATATTGGAGCTGAAATGTAAAGTGAAAGATACAAAATGCAATAGAAGAATCAGTAGGAGGATCAGTCAAAAGAAAGAATCAGCTCAAAGACAGGCTTTTCAAAATATAGTTGTAGGAGGAGAAACAGACTGAAGAAAGCTAATAGGAAGTATGAAGCATCATAAAAAACCCCAAATATTCAGGCAATTCTGTGTCCTAGTCACTTTCTTCATCACTGGGACAAAATACCATACCTGATAGCTGCAACTTAAAGGAAGAGAGGTTTATTTTGACTCCCAGCTACAGATCATTGTCAGCTGGCTCCAACACACAACGGAATGGCAGAGGGGTATGGAGGAAGAAAATCTGCTCATGTTATGATGGCCAGGAAGCAGAAAGTAAAGGGAGAAATGTTGGTGAGAGATACACCTTACCAGGTCATGTGCCCAGTGACTGTATCTTCTGATCATGCCCCATCTTATACTATCACATTTAGCTATAGTGCCCCCATGATTCAATCACCATTCAAAAACCTTGCATAATAGCACAGGAGGCTTTGAGGTGGGGACATCCAGATTAAACCATAACATTTGGGTCCAAGAGGGACCTACTAATGATAAAGAGCTAGAAAGCTTATTCAAGGGGATAATAACAGAAAACATCTCAATCTTAAAGAAATACACAAATATCCAGGTACCAAATCAGAACCCACAAATCAGATTTAAACCAACTAAGTGTACCTCAAGATATATTATAATAAAGCTCTCAAATGTTAAAGACAGAATTCTGAAAGGAGTAAGAGAAAATAAACAAATAAAACATAAGGATGTTCTAGTTTGTCTGACTACAGACTCCCAGAAGAAAAGTTATAGATGAGGAGGGAATGGAATGAAATATAAAAATGCTGGAGGAAAAAACCCCTGTCAACCAAGAATACTCTACCCAGCATAGTTATTCTTCATAAATGAAGGATAAAGATGTTTTCAAAGTATTAACACCTGAGAGAGTTTATCATTATTAGATCTATCTTACAAGAAATCTCCAAGGGGGGCTGGGGATTTAGCTCAGTGGTTCTGCCACCTGCCTCACAAGTACAAAGTCCCGAGTTCCAACCCTGGTACCAAACCCCCCCCCCCCAAAACCAAAAAAACCCCCAAAAAACAAAACCCAAGGGTTAAGAAATCTCCAAGGAGATTCTTTAACCGAAAGAAATAGGTGGTAACATAAAATAAGAAAGCATCTGAAGCTATAAAACACACTGGGAGGTGTGATAGTTAACTGATTGTGTCAACCTGAGTAAGAAATGTCCAACTAAACTTGATCACTGTAGTTGTGGGTGTGACTGAAGGGATTTACTGAAGACAGAAGACCCACCCTGAGTGTGAGTGCACCTACCAATAGGCTTGTAGCCTGAATAGAATAAATGGAAAATGAAGGAAGGCTCACTTCTGTTTCTTCAGAGGAGTTCCAGTCTTCACCTTCATCGTGAACATCATCTCCTGGCTTCTAGCACAGATTCTTCAGCCATCCAGTCCAGACCCTTCATTCTCCTGATATGGACTCACACAGGATACTATAGTGATATCCAGGACTTTGACTGGATCCTTTGGATCTCCAGTGGACAGACAGCCATTTTGCATTCCTTCACACCTGAATCTGCAGGAGGCCATTTTAAGCCTACCTTATAAATGCTTTTTTTGAGACATGGTCTCACTATGTGGTTCAGGCTGACCTTGAACTCATTATGTAGCCCAGGCTGGCCTCAAACTCATGGCAATCCTCCTGCCTCAGCCTCTCCAGTGGTGGAATTACAGGCATTAGACATATCTAAGAATATAAATTCTTATATATTTATATATCTTGCATCATATATGTTTCTCTGGTGAGCACTGACTGATATAGATTTTGGAACTGAAAGTGGGGTCATTGCTGTGATGTTACCTGGCCATGCAGTTCAAGAGCCTTTGGAATTGGTTTGTAGGAGGAGTTTGGAAAAGTTTGGAGATGCTGACTGAAGAAACAGCTCTGGAATACTGTAAGCTCAGAGTTCAGGAGACCAGAATGCTGATAGAAATGCATCTGGTCCAAAAAAGTGTTTTTGGTAAAGAGTATACTCAAGAGGTTTCAGTTAGAAACAAGGACCACATTGACTGTTGGACTCCAGATCTTGTGTGTTATGATTTGGCAGAAAATTTGTGTGCATTTTGCTATTGTCCAGAGACTTTGCCTGAGATTGAATTGAGAGCAGTGGACTAATTAATCTGACAAAAGAAATTTCAAGGCAGTCTAATGTTGAGGCAGTGGCATGGCTACTGTTGGGGGCTTTGGCCAGATCTATGTTGAGAATCAAGAACAAAGAGCCCAGCAGAATGATTTAAAACATTTTAGATTTGATCAGAAAGGAAGCTCTGATAAAGTTGTGGATTGAAAAGATACAGTAGAGGAGAACATGGCTGCTGAAAAAGGAACAGGATAACAGAAAAGATGGCTTGAGGGCATCATGAGAACAAGCAGGACTCCTCCCTTTACATCTTCAAGATTGCAAAGGTGAAAGACTTTGAGAAGAGTGCCCCAGAGTACTAAGTTCCAGAGTTGTGGTGGCCTTTGGGATTGGGTTTATAATGTTCAGCAATCTAGGCACACAATTTCTTCATCCAAAAGAGAAGCAATCCTGTTTGCTGCTCCAGCTGGTGGCAGGCCTTGATATCATCCATGTAGTGCTGGTTTTAGTGAGTTGCATGCAGAATGCAGGAATTGTGGAGTTAGGAAGTGTTCCACCCAAATTTCACAAGAAGGCATGAGAGGCAAGGCAGTGTACTCCTAAGAGGGTAATGTGTGAAGCTATGAGTGAAAAGCTGATGATGCAGTGGAGATCCCAGAGATTGGAGAAGCCAGGAATGTGGATTGTCTGAAGAAAGCTGCAAGGAGTGAGCAGAGCTTGCCCAGGAGAGAAGCCATGGGAACTATGACCACAGGCAGTACCATAAGGACAGTATCTTGCCACAGACTGCATAAGTTGCTGGACATGGAATCATGGTATTTAGTGTTTGCCCCAGTGAATTTTGGACTTGCTTTGGTCCCATTCCTTTCCATCCCCCTATTTGTACCTTTTGGAATGAGAATGTTTATCTTGTGTCACTGTACTTTGGCAGTGTTTAACTTTATTTTCATTTGTAGAGGGGCTCACAGCTAAGAATTTGCCTTAAATCTCAGGGGAGACTTTGGACTTGTATTTTTCAGCAATGCTAAAACTGTAAAGACTTTGGCAACTCTTAGAGATGGACTAAATGCCTTTTGCATAAAGGGATGTGTTTGAGTCTTTAGGGAGCCCGGTGTGGAATGTTATGGCTTATATCTAGATGTTCCCATAAAGCCTCATATGGTCATAGGTGGGGCTTTTTGGAGGTGGCTGGATCCTGGGTGTGTGATGCTAGCTTAGGGTGTGTGATACTGGGACTAAGGGTATGTGATAATTAAATTGGTTTAGCAAAGATTTGGGTGTGGATAATGGAAGTTCCACCCCAGGTGTGGGTGTCATCAATCAATAGGCTTGTAGCTTGGATGGAATATAAAGGAACAGAACAAAAGCAGACTTGCTGCCTTCTGCTTGCCACACAATGGAGTGTTTCTCATCTGTGATGCCCCTCTGCCATGCTGCCCTGTCTTGGAATTGGCTGACTATGGACTGAAACTTGTACAAACTATGAGCTGAAATAATAATTTTCTCTTTTAACTTTGGGTGTTGGGTGTTTCATCTCAGCAGCAAGAAGGATAACTAAGACAGAAAGACTCAGTAAAATGGTGGATTAGTAAGTGACAACAACTCAGCCTATCTGAGATTTGGAATCCAAACACTGAAAAATAACAACTTGAGGAGGAAAAAAAAGAGAAGTAGATCTCTGGGACCCAGGAAGGAAGTAACAGAAAAATTAAAACCTACAGAGAATTTGAAGAGATAGAACACAATGCAAACAAGGGATGGAGCAGTCTGTACTTTCTCCTTGGCTCCAAATTCATGGCTAACAGGAAAGTGAGGTCAAATCTACAAAGAAAAAACAAAATCTATAGAGTCCAGAGAGCTTCAGGGAGAAATGTACTGGTAGAACAGACTGATGGGTGCTACAATCTGCAGGGAGAGCAGAAAGCAGTACACAGCAGTACTTTGACAGTACTGTGACAGACAACAGCTGGTGAATGGTTCCAGTGCAAGTACACACCACATAGCTGGAGAGAGTGCTTGGTCAGATGCTATTTCAGGTAAGGTTTGATTGAACCCTGGATTCAGAGCAGTTGAGACGGCTTCACTTCAGGGCTCCAAGAGTTACATTCTCACAGTGACTGAGTGACAGATAGCTATGGGAGACAGCCATGGGTGGAGAGTAGACTTGAAAGAGACCTCCTGAAAGGCTTGAGGTACAGGCCCTACCACCACAGCCAGAGGCCAGACTCAGCCTGAGTTGCTCTGGATTTGAAATTCATAGTATTGGTGCCCTCACCATAATCTTACTGGCTGTTGTTTCCTGGATCCAGCAGGAATCTGGGGTCTGACTGTCTTTTTTATCTACCAATGTGAGTAGGGACAGTCTTCACTTGGACACTGCCCCAAAATTGTAGATGCTGGAAGAAAACCACACATTTAAAATCACAAAGAAATTTCTTTTTTTCCCTGTGTGCGTATATTATTTTTTGTTTTGTTTTGGCTTTTTGTTTTTTCTTGCCTTTCCTTCTTTCTTCTTCACCAATTTACTGATGTTTAGGGAATTTTTCTTTGTCCTTTTTCTTATCTACTTACCTTTTTTTCTTTATTAGTTTTTCCTCTTCCTTTAATTTTTTACCCTATATAAATCAGTGTTTACCAGAGAAACATTTAATGTGAGATATACAAATATATAAGAAGTTACAAGATTGGTTTACAATGGCCACCCACAGAATCAGCTATGGAAGAGTGCAAAAGGTCTGTCTGTGTGCTGGAAATCTGAATAATCCAGTTGAAGGAAGGTTTGGAGTGCACTATAGTGTCCTGTATGAGTCTGTATAAGGAGGCTGAAGTGTTTGTCTGGAAGCCAGGAGACAATAACCAAGGTGAAGGTGAAGGCTGGAGAATCTCCAAAGAAAAAGAAGCAAGCCTTTTTTCTTCATTTTTCTTTTATACCATTCTGGCCACAGTCCTCCCTAGGGTGGGTCTTTCACACCTAGAACTTAAAAAAAAATAATTGTATTGGTATACTTTTGAAATACATTATGATCACATTCATCATAGGGAATTTGCACCAGTACATTATATGTCTTGATTCTTCTTTTTCTCCCCATTCCCTTCCCCTCCCTGCAACACTTCTTCACCTTATTTATAAAAGCTTTGTTTCCATTTTCCCCTTCTATTCTCTTTTTTTCCTTTTCCTTTCCTTCCCTTCCCCCTCCCTTGCTTACCTTCCCATTAGAATATTTTCTTCCTATGTTCCAATGTCTACTATCGATCTTGGTCCTTATTTACCCTTTCAGTTTCTCACACAAGAGAAACAATGCAATATTTAAACACGTATGTCTAATATATTTAACTTGAAGTATTGTCTCAAGGCGCATCCATTTACTTAGAAATGCCTCAAGTTTGTCCTTCTTTATGGCAGAGTAGGACTCCATTGTATATAAAAAACACATCTTTATCCATTCATCTGTTAGTTGGCATTTTGGCTGTTTTCAAGATTTAGCTATTATAAATTGTGTTGCTATAAACATAGGTATGCATATATTGCTGTGGTATAATTCTTTTAACTCTTTTGTGAAGATACCAAGAAGGGGAATTGCTGGGTCAAATGGAACTCTAGTTTTAGTTTTTCAGGAATCTCCATATTGATTTCTATATTAGTTTTAGTTTTTCAGGAATCTCCATATTGATTTCTATATTGATTTCAATTTACACTCCCACTAACAGTAGAGAAGGGCTACTTTTTCCCCATCAGCACTTGGTATTGATTGATTTCTTGATGATAATCATTCCTTCTGGAGTGAGATGAAATCTCAGTGTTGTTTTAATTTGCATTTTTTTGAATGACCAGTGATATTGAACTTTTTTTTCATTATTTATTTGATGTTTGTACTTCTTTGGTTTTTTTTTTTTTTTTGGTACTGGGGATGGAACTCCGGACCTTGCATTTGCAAGGCAGGCAGCAGCACCACTGGGCTAAATCCCCAGCAGTCAGATGCGCACTTTTGTATTGGGTCTTTAAATTTCTGTGGTCTGATTTTTTTTTTAGTTCTTTATATATTCTAGATATTAGTTTTTTGTCTGTGGAATAGCTAGTAAAGAATTTTTTTTTTGGTACTGGAGATTGAACTCGAGTCCTTGCACTTGAGCAGCAGGTGGCAAAACCAATGAGCTAAATCCCTGGCCCTAGTAAAGATTTTTTCCCCCTTCTGTGGGTTGTCTCCTCACTCTGTTGGTGGTTTCTTTTGCTGTGCAAAAGCTTTAAAAATTTTTTTTTCTGGTACTGGGGATCAAACTCAGGACCTTGCACTTGTGAAGCAGGCACAGTGCCACAGTGCTAAATCCCAGCCCACAAAAGCTTTTTAGTATGATGAAATCCCAGTAGTTGATCCTTTGTAATATTTCCTGTGTGGTCAGGGTTTTGTTCATAAAGTCTTTGCATACACCTATGTCTTCAAGAGTTTTATCTTTTCTATCTTTCAGCAGATTTAGTGTTTGTCTTTTAATATTTAGATCTTTGATCCATTTTGGTTTTAGTTTAGTGCACAGTCAGAGATATGAGTCTAGGTTAAATCTTTGGCATGTGGAAGCCAGTTTTCCCAGCACCATTCATTAAAGAAGCTATTTTTCTTCCTGTGAATGTATTTGGCCCCTTTTTCAAAAATAAGGGGGCTGGGAAAGACACAACTCTAAAAGAGAACTACAGACCAATCTCCCTAATGAATATGGATGCAAAAATCTTCAACAAGATACTGGCAAACAGAATACAGAGGGTCATCAAAAGATCATACAACCTGACCAAGTTGGATTTATCCCAGGGATGCAAGGATGGTTCAACATTCATAAATCAATAAATGTAATACACTATATCAACAGAGTCGAGGACAAAAATCATATGATCATATCAATAGATGCAGAAAAGGCATTCGACAAAATCCAACACTCGTTCATGATAAAAACCCTACAGAAAATTGGAATAGAAGTTCTTTATCTCAACTTGATTAAGGCTATCTATGAAAAACCAACAGCCAATGTGATACTAAATGGTCAAAAACTGAAAACTTTCATGCTAAAATTAGGAACAAGACAAGAATGCCCACTATCACCACTCCTGTTTAATATTGTTCTCAAAACATTAGCCACAGCAATTAGAAAAGAGAAAGAAATAAAAGCAATAAAAATAGGAAAGGAAGAAGTTAAACTGTCATTATTTGCTGATGATGTGATACTTTACATAGAAGACTCAAAATACTCTGCCAAAAGACTTCTAGACTTAATTGACACATTCAGTAGAGTAGCTGGATATAAGGTCAATACTCAAAAACAATAGCCTTTTTATATACTTTTTTATACCTTTTTTTTTTGTTCATACCAGGGATCAAACTCGGGACCTTGTGCTTGCAAGGTAGGTGCCAGAACCACTGAGC
>NW_004624836.1:6761138-6773601 GCF_000247695.1 Heterocephalus glaber | reverse complement strand
AACCACTGAGCTAAATCCTCGGCGAGCCTTACTCTGTGGAAATGATTCTCAGCTGAACATTATGTCTGCTGTAACTTTGATAAACATTCTACTTTTGTTATTAGTGGTTATTTTTTGATGTGTCAAATCTTGTGACTATTAAAGTACCAGTAATTTAAAGTGAAAAAAAAGAAAGGAAGAAGGAAGAAACAAAAACAAGAGCAAAAAAAAAAAGCCTAAAAACAATGTTCATACTCAGGGAAAAATAAAAAAATAATCAAGAAAAAATAGCAAAGCAAAGAAAAAAAATGTCCACTTCAGGGAGTGTCTCTGCTGTCACCGGTAGGCAAAGGAGGCGGACAAATCTCAGATCCTTGTGGGATGATCACAGCAAGCCTGTGCTTTCAACTCCACTGAAGATCAGACTGATCCTGGTTTCTGGCTGTGAGGTTGGAACCTGAGTTGTTCAGCCCACAACACTCTGGGTGTCTCTTGAACTTGGTTTCCTGATCCTGGATATCTCCCATGGCTGCACCTCACCAAGACACTGAGAGGTCTGAGATGAAGCCAACCCATACCTGCTCTGAGTCCTAGTTTCAGCTGGCCCCTTCCAAAATGGTGTCCAGTCAATCATCTTCTCCTGGGGATGTTTGGACTGGAGTTACTCATCAGCTGCTGCAGGCCACAGAATCCATTGCTCCATTCCACTGGTATGTTTCTTTGTGGAGGGCTCTGGAGGTAACTGTAGTTATCATGCCTCTGTAGGTTCAAGCTGCTACTCTCAAACCACAAGCCAGGAGTCAGGCAGAAGATACTGTTTGCCACCTCTCCTTTGTTGAGATCCGTCTCTTCACTTTCTCCTTGGGCTCCAATTCTCCTCTCAGGTCCTTCCTAGATCCAGAGGATCCATCTCCCTCCTTTTTCTCTTCCCCAAGTTGCTACACTCCAGCATCTGAACTCCAAATCTCAGAGAGGCTGATTTACTACTGCTCATCACTCCACCATCCCTACACTCAGAACTGTGCTGATCCAATTTAGTTGTGTGTTTCTTATTCAAGTTGACACAATCAGCAAACTATCACACACCCTTTAATGTTTTTCTCTTATTGTGACTTCCTATATAATTTTTCTCCCTCTTTTTATCTTATATTTATTATCAGTTTTTTCTCTTACTTTACCTAATGCTATAAATATCCTTCTACTCCCTAATAGGATCTTTTGTATCACTGCTATCTCCTTCTTCTCTTATCATGGGGTTTAATTTTTAATGTTTCAACTTGCATTCTCCTGTTCCCAAGTCCTGTATCTTTATTAGTATAGCATAAAGCTTTATTATAGTTGATTTCATCTTTAAATAGTTAACTTCATAAAATTATTGCTGATTTTTTTGTACCATTTGTAGAGATATGTGTTAGACCCAGTGAGAAAGAACCAACCAGAGACCAATATTAAATCCACACAGGAGTTTATTACTAGCCGGGACCCGAGCCAAGCATCGGACTTGAGCCCCAACTGAGGGGAGACAAACATGTTTTATACACCTTTGAGGCCAACAGTTTCTAGGCCCCCCTATGGGATAAAACTAGCAAAGCAAGCAAAAGGTACAGAAGTGGAACATCCTGCTGTTAGAACATTTGTAAAACAATAGTTGATTAATTGTTATTTCTAAAGGGACCTTTTAAGGGGAGGAGGTTTCTAAGCTTCCTCCTTCTGAGTTCATCTAAAGGACAGGCAGGTGGGTCAAGCAGCAATGTGGAGTCTGTTTTGCTAACTAGGGTCCTTCATTCCCCACTGGTTCTTGTAACTTAATCAAATTTTTGATTCCTGTATTTACTCTTCGGATTCTTCTAAAATGTCTTCTAAAATCTCATAATTTTGTCTCAACACCATCAGTTTAACTGATCAACCCTCTGTCTAACATATTTAGTCAAAGTATTTATAATGCAAGGTCCCATGAGCAAAAGCAGAAATAAGATAACTAGGGGGCCTGCTACAGCAGAAACTAGGGTATTTAACCATGGGGACCAGTCAAATAGATTTTGAAACCAATTTTGATCCTTTTGTTGAGCATATTTAGTCTTTAAATTTTCCCTGACCATAGCTAAGGTATCTCTAATGACACCAGACTGATTAGCATAGAAGCAACAGGTTTCTCCTAGGGCTACACATAACCCTCCTCATTTCATGAACAGAAGGTCAAGTCCCCTTCGATTTTGTAGGACTATCTCAGTTAGGGAGTCAACCTGGTTCTCTAATATGGAGATTGAATCTTCCAGGTGACCCAAATCTCTGGCTACTTGGTGGCTTAGGGCTTTAAAATTTGTATCCTGAAGGATCAGGGAGGAAGTTCCAATAGCCGCTGACCAGGCTATTCCTAGTCCCACCAGAATGGGCACTAAAACGAGGGCAGCCTGTTTACTCCTATAGTGTTCAGTGGTTAATCCCAGAGGTTCATGGCCCCCTTTTCCATTATAATACAAGACTTGTGGAACAACATACATGGTGACACACAATAAAGTGGCAGATTGGGTAGCCAAGACTGATTTGAGAATGTATTTAGTCAAGCTCTTGGTCCAAGCAAACCAAGCATATCAGCACCAGGTCTCCTGGCTTGAAACCGTGGGCCTGGAATGTCGTAAAGTTTTTTTTTTGAGCCTGTTGTATTGTAGCCTGGATCTCACTCTGAAGAATCTGTAAGGCTTGAAGAGACTGAAGTAAAGAAACACAAGAATTTTCTGTTATCTGTTCAAGGTTTAATTTAGGGAGGAGTGGCAGCGGCCTCCCATACAAGATTTTAAAAGGGGTAAACTTGTCAACATATGGGGTACATCTAACTCTTAACAAGGCTAGAGGAAGCAGATCAGGCCACCTACTGCCAGTTTTTAGAACATATTTAGTCAGGGCTTTTTTTAGGGTTCTATTTATCCTTTTCACTTGCCCTGAACTTTGTGGACGATAGGCACAATGTAACTTTTAATTGACATGTAGTGCCTTCGCCAACAATTTGGATATCTTTGCTGTGAAGGCAGGCCCATTGTCGGACCCCAGGTAATGAGGGATGCCAAATTGGGGAACTATCTCCTGGAGCAAAACCTTAGTTATTATGTTGGCTGATTTTCTATGCGTGGGGAAAGCTTCTACCCAACCTGAGTAGGTGTCAACCAATACCAGTAAATATATTTTGGTGAAATCAAGTTCCCAATGTTCCCCTGGCTCTCTTCCCTGTAGTCTATTACCTTCGCTCCTTGGTCTTGTCTTGGAGTTTACCTGTGCACACATCTGACACCTGGAACTGATGTCCTGGACCATAGAGGTCAGTCCTGGGATTGAAAACTTAGAGCTCATTAGTCTTTTAAACTTTGATTTTCCCAGGTGAGTTAAGTGATGTAACTGATGAACAAGTTGTTGCCCCAGGGCTTGGGGGAGACAAATTCATTCCTTTGTCCTTTTCCATAAGCCTGAGTCCAATTTTGTACCCCTTTGCTTTTGATTTTCCTCTTTTTCTTCCGGGGTATATGTGGGCTTTTCTGGCAGGTAGCCAAAGGGCCAGACAGGCAGAATGTCTATTGGCCCCACTGGTTCTTTGGCCACTCTTTGGGCCACATCATCGGCCTCTCAGTTACCATGGGCTTCAAAGCTGTATCTTTTTTGGTGGCTTTTGTAATGAATAATGGCCAATGCCCTGGGTTCCCAAATTGCCTCCAATAAGGTCAAAATTTTTTTATTTTTGGTAGTCTTTTTTCTGATGTCAATAGCCCTCTCTGCCTGTAGATGTCGCCATGTGCATGGGCAGTGGCAAATGTACACCGGCTGTCAGTGTAGATGTTTACAACCTTGTCTCAACCTAACCTTAGGGCTTGAGTTAAGGCTATTCAGCCCTCTGTGCCGATGCCCCCTGGCTTAATGCCTGTTCCCAGTGCACCTGTCCTCCTGGAACACTATGGCCACCCCCACATACCTGACTCCATCTTCCATGAAGCTGTTTCCATTGGTGAAGAAGGTCTCATCTGGGTGTTGCAAGGGAATGTCAGTCAGGTCTGGGTGGTTGGTGGTGGAAGTTGTCAGAGTGTCCAGACAGCCATGGAGGGGCTTGCATGGGTCAGAGTCCGGGAGTAAGGTGGCTGGATTAAGGGCTGTTTCTCAGGTGAATTTGATGCATGGTGCATCCAGCAACAGGGCCTGGTACTGAGTCAGACAGGCACTGGAGAGCCATCATTCTGGGGTTCCTCTCAGCAATGTCTCCACTGCATGGGGTGCAGTGATGACCAGGTCCCGTGCCAGGCTGAGCTTATCTGCCTCCTTGACCAGGAGGGTGGTGGCTGCAACTGCCCTCAAACAGGTAGGCCATCCACTTGCCACAGGATCACATCTTTTAGACAGGTAGGCCACAGATCTGTTCCAAGGTCCTAATGCCTGGGGTAGCATTCCTTTGGCTATGCCCCCTCTTTTAGCCACAAACAACCGAAAGGGCTTGGTGACATCAGGTAGGGCCAAGACTGGTGCTGACACTAAGGCTTTCTTTAAAGCCAAAAGGCAGCTTTTTCCTTTTCTGTCTGGAGGGACTGTCTCTTGTTCCTGGAGTGGAGCAATAGTGACTTTCCCCAGTCTCTTGGATAGGACTTTCTTGGGGGCATCATGGTTATCATAAACTTTCTGGGCTATGTTCAGGAGTTCAGTCCTATTCTTTCCCTCAAATCCCTCCAATTTCTGTAATTTCTTTCTAATGTCTGGGGATGACTGGGAAACAAAGGCCAAATTTAAAGCTGCTGCATTTTTGGGAGCCTCTGGGTCAATAGGAGTGAAAACTCTATAGGCTTCCAAGAGTCTCTCTAAAAATGCAGCCAGAAATTCCATTTTTCCCTGGCGAACCTCACTTACCTTACTCAAATTAGTGGGCTTTCTGGCAGCTGCCCGGTGTACCCCTAATAAGGGCTGGCAGTAGGTCCCCAGCCTCCTCCTACCATTATCATCATTGGGGTCCCATTTGGGGCACCACAATGGAACTGCAGCCTCAGCTCTGGCCAAATACCCCAGGGTTCTGGAAGTGATGCCGGGGTTTGGCCCCAGGGCCTCTTTGATTGCCTGTTGATAAATGCAGTCCCACTCCTCAGTGGTGAACAAGATCTGTAAAAGCTGCTGGCAATCACCCCAAGTTGGCTGATGGGTATGAAAAACAGACTCAAGAAGAGAGATTAATGCCTGAGGTTTTTCTGAGAAGGGGGGATTTTGATGTTTCCAATTGTAAAGATCACTAGTTGTAAAAGGGACATAAATCAATCCTCCCCTGGGCTCTGTCTGTTTTGAAGGAAAAAGGGAGGAGAAAGACAGGGCTGATGGACTGTAGTCCTGTCCCAATTGAGTATGGGGAGGTGAGCAGATCTGGTCCAAGGAGGAATCTGGAACTGGGGGGCCTCCAGTGGGAGATTTAGGGCCCCTACCCTGGGCGCCAATTCTACCTGTGTGAGAAGGGGGAGGTTGGCACAAATCATCCTCGGGGTCAGACTGGAGAACACCTTTGCTGGTTGACACAATCATCAGAGAGGGGCTCTTTTCTGGTAGGTTCCAATTTCCCCTTCTCCTCCAATTCAGGGTTGCCAAAGGTCGATTGGGACCTGTACATTGTATAAAATATTTAGGGGGATCTTCCAACGTATTGATCCAGATGTTGATATATGGGAATTGATCCAGATGCCGTGGGGCCCTGACTCCTGTGACCATACTCCAAACCTTGCAAGCAATGTGCATAGAATAAGTTCCCACCGGGGGTCAACTGACTCCAAAACTGGGCCATTTTAATTGACACAGTGTTCGTAATTTGCCTTTAGAAAATTTCATGTCATATTCATCTTCCCTGTCTGTGGAATAAATTTTTTTGGTTATTTAAAACACAATCAAGTGGAGTTCCTTCTGTGGATGGTGAGGAACCCATAATTTTAGCCTGTGAAAACATAAAAGGCACACAGAGCAAGCAGACAGACAACAATAAACAAAGACAAACTTTGGCCAAGTAAAACCTCTGGGGCTGAGTGGATATGGACCCCACCCAGGGAGTCACCCTTCCAATGACTCTGACCCTGTGAGTCTGCTTGCTATTGTGAAGAGACTCTAGATAGGGGAACCTTTGCTGCATCCTGCTTCCTCCTATCTACCCACAGTGCACTAAGAATCATTTGATTCTTACCTCTAGAGGCTTTCCCAATAAACTCCTGCAGGTCAGTTTATTGGTGATAGGGTCTGAATGGGACCGGCCTACCCAGAGCCCTGGAATACCATCAGGGTGGCCTCTCCTTCTGCAGACTGGTGTCCAGAGGGGCCAAATACCGCCAATGTCTGATCCTGGTCTCTCCTAAAAAGAAACAATGGCTCCAAGATAATAAGCTCCAGGGCAGCTGGCTATCTTGCTGGGGCCTTCCAAGAATGTTAGACCCAGTGAGAAAGAACCAACCAGAGACCAATATTAAATCCACACAGGAGTTTATTACCAGCCAGGACCCGAGCCGAGCATCGGGCTCAAGCCCCAACTGGGGGGAGACAAACATGTTTTATACACCTTTGAGGCCAACAGTTTCTAGGCCCCCCTATGGGATAAAACTAGCAAAGCAAGCAAAAGGTACAGAAGTGGAACATCCTGCTGTTAGAACATTTGTAAAACAATAGTTGATTAATTGTTATTTCTAAAGGGACCTTTTAAGGGGAGGAGGTTTTTAAGCTTCCTCCTTCTGAGTTCATCTAAAGGACAGGCAGGTGGGTCAAGCAGCAATGTGGAGTCTGTTTTGCTAACTAGGGTCCTTCAATATGGCTATTATATTTAGGACATATTAACTGTAAGTCAATATCTGGGATTTTTTAAATTCTTAAGTTCTTTTATTGGTACATTTTAGGTATACAATACATTTACATTAATCATTGTGTGCTTGTACCTGTACATGATGTATCTTGATTCTTATTTTTTCCCCATTACTTGTGCACCCTTCACCCCCTCCAGCCTTCCTTATTTACATAGACATCATTTCCATTTTTTTACCTGGGTTGTTTTAATATTTACACCATAATTGTGGATTTCTTCTCTAGGGTTTAGGGTGGCACATAATCGGTTTGTTAATATCCAATTTATCTCAATACTACTCTTGCTGATTTGTTTGATATTACCAAGGTTGCACAATTATTGCTATTTCTTTGTAAGCTATCACTCACATTACCTTTGTGACATTGACCATCAAAGAGTATATTCCCAGAGAACATGTTTTTGGGCTAATTACATTCCATCCTCCCTTCCTAAATTAACCAACATGATCAGATTTGGGGGCTGAGACAAAAGACTATAGTCAGCCTTGACCAAAGTATATCATTGAAAAGTGACTGAAGAGATCGCTATACTACCAACAAAATTTTTACATTATAAGCACCTGAAAACATCAGCAAACACAAAAAATCCAAACCAACCAACCAACCAAACAAGCACACAAAAACATAAGACAAGGCAACAAAATATATCCCCAAACTCCCAACTCCCCTGAAATCAATCCAGGGGGCATTAAGGGGCAGAGCAGCATAGGCCACACACCCAAATCATTCTAAAGGTTGACAAAGGTTAGAAAACACATCAAAGAGGCACAGTAATACTTCAGTTCATGAATGCTTCTGTATGAACAATCCAGTTTGTGAACATAAGTGTTTGGCAAAATTTTGTCTCTGTGAACTCTGCATTGGGTGACAGACATGAACATGGCCATCTTCCCTGCACTAATATGAATGTGAACAAATTCCCTGCTCTGACATATGATCATGATTTTCTCTAGTCAAGATCACAGTAGCAGACAGAACTGTGCACATTTGCAGTGAATATTTTTTGTGTGCTTTTTATTTTAGCACATACAGTGCTGTACAGCATTATTTTTTTTTGTACAGCATTATTCAATCCAGCATGGCTCCAAAGAAAGTGCAGAGGAAGAATGGTAGTGAAAATAAAGGGCAGAGTAGTAATGCAAGTAACAAGAAAGTGCACAGCAAGAATGGTAAGAAGAAGGTTTTGAAGAAAATAATAATTGAAATGAAGAAGGAAATTTTAGAGAAGCATGAGCATGGTATTAGCATGGCTGATCTAGCTTTGGAGTACAAGATGGCAAAGTGGATAATCTCAACTATTTTGAAGAAGAAAGATGCCACCAGAGGAGCAGATTTGGCAAAAGGAGTAATGATGTTAACAAAGGAGAGGACACAAGTGCTAGAAGAGGTAGAAAAACTTTTGTTAGTGTGGTTGAATGAGAAACAGTTGGCAGGTGATAGTGTTAGTGAAGCTATGATCTTTGAAAGAGCTAGGAAATTGCACAGTGATTTACTGCAAGAAAAAACCCTCTACAAGTGCAACAAGTGATGAATGTAAAGCCAGTATAGGGTGGTTTGATAAATTCTGCAAGAGAAGTGACATCCAGAATGTGGTAAGACATGGTGAGGCTTCCAGTTCTGACAAGGCCACTGCAGAAGCCTACAAAAATAATTCATGAAAGCAGAAGAATACGTCACTCAACAAGTGTTCAATGGTGATGCAACAGGGTTCTTCTGGAAAAAGATGCCAAACAGAACCTACATCACAGGGGAGGAAAAGCACTTCATGGCAGTATCAGAGGCTGATCAATCCTTTGATCTGCTTAGATAGGGGGACAGCGAGGGCTAAAGAAAGACAATAGAGATATGCATAATTTCATAATACATGGGGGGCTGGGAGGTCAGTGCCTCTGAGTGAGCAAAGACAAAGACACTCCCAAGCTGGCTATTATTTATTGGGTACACACAATAATTAGAGGGAGTATCAGGTGACTTAGGACTCATAGAACAGTGGTAACCTTATGTTGATTAGGGCAGTAAGGAGAGCACCTTACAATAGAAGGTGGGAAAAGATAACAGGCTAATAAAAATTTTTTTCCTCCCCCAGGTGAAACCTTTCTCTTTTTTAAATTACTACTTAGTTCTCAAAGAACCTGTCTTCAGCTGACATACTTGCTCTTGAGTGTCACAGCATCACAGGACCTCAGTTTGTGACCTCAGTTTGTGACTGGAGGTACATGGAGTTATGTTTCCATGTACCATAGCTGGCTCGAGGGCAAGGTGACATTGGGCCTGAGACAGCTATAGTCATTATTTTCCCCCTAAAATTTTGTAGGATGGCTCCCAACAGATCCCTCTTTCTTTTCAATTGCTTGTAGAAGTTGAATCATTGTGACCTGTGGTTCCAATGTCTTCAGACATCATTTTGTTTGAGCTCCCCTGCAACAGACTAAGAGCAAGAAGACATAATTCAATTACTACTAGCACAGCAATATAAAACCAGAAATGAGCCTTGAGATAATTAATGAGATTAAGGTGATCAAGTATATGAGAAAATTTATCCCAGTTTTGAATCTGGTCATCAAAATTAGCAGTCTGTTGGGACATAGATAAATCTTCTTTTTGGAGGGGATCTAGATCCATAGTTATATTTTTATGTGTTGCTTCTTGTGTATGCTTTGTAACATGTTCTCATGGGTGCCTAGACTATAAGGTAAAGAAATACTACAAAATTGAGTAATGTTAAAACGACCTTTGAGGCTTTGTTGTAGGTGTAAACTTTCAATCTAATCTCCCATCTGAGAACAGTAGTCTCAAGCATGCTTATTTGGGATTGTAGCTTAGCATCTATAGAATATTGTATTTTCCAGGTCTCATCAGTAGTCTTGGTCCAATTATCTATGAAATGAGCTGTTTGAACAGAGTGGGCCAAGGCAACAGAGGAAACAGCTATACTTGAAATCATAATACCAAAGAGCAATGATCAGTCCCAGCATTCTCTTTGTTCTATGTATAAGATTATCAAGCAAGACTTTTGACAAATGAGCAATAGGCATATATGACCATGGTTCAGCCAAATTAACAGGGACTCATACAGTTGGCATATGCCCCAGGATCATTAGAGTCTTAATTTGTACAGATCAGAAGGGAACACAATGACTCAAGGTGCATTTTTGACAGGTAAAAGTATTAGTATCAGATTATATATTCCTATACATTAAAACATATGGGTTATAGATACATATGGAAGCTCAAACAGGCCAATAGTACTCTGTTAACAATATTGTATCCCCAGAGTCTGATTTTAGATAATTACCAGTCCATAAGCTTCCTTCAATATAGGGAAGAGCCAATTTCCATAATATTTTCTGGGCAGGCCCAATTTTTCCATAATGTAAAAACTGGGAGAAGATGTATGAAAAACTTCCACCCAGCTCATTTCCTTAGTAGGGACAGATATTTTTAGTCACATTATCAAGGTTAGTCTAGTTTAATTTATGCCATTCTGTATTACTGTCCTTTCTTTCAATAAAATTTCCCTTGGATTACAGTTAATACATTTATATGGCCCCATCTTCCCATATCATCCTGATTGGCCCCTTCATATATTCCATAGTGGAAGGGCATTTTTATGAAATCCATTCCATGTAATATGAGCCTGACAAATTGGATATTTGGGTAGGAAGGAATCTATTTGTTCTCCAGCCATGTGAATGGACCCCAGAGTTAACAAAGTTTTCAGGGGTATGGGCCAACCAGGTCTGAGATGAGGCAGCATAACAATAATTAGACTGTATGGAAACATCTTCCCCATACAGAGGAGGTTAAGTAAAATGAGAAATATAATTAACAATTCCTTTATCTTTCATATCTATAGGGATGACTGGGCTTGGTATCAAATCCACTCATAAATGGGATGTATTAGTTTCTTGATAAATTTCAGGTGGTAGATCCATCCAAGTAACTGGTCTAATCAAGGGAGGATTGAGGATGTAAGCCCAATATTCTATCCGTGATACTGGGGGTATACATACTGCTTATGCTATGATAGCCACCATGGCAACAAACATAGTGTCAGGAATCTGTGCCAGACCCTGATGTTCTAACAGTGCCTTGGCCTTGTGGATTGTTCTCTCCAGGTTCTTCTTCATAATTGGTTTGGCCTCCTCATAAGTGGGAATGCAGTTGTCACTGGTTGACCTTTGAGACTCATCTGTGCAAAAGTTGCTGTCAGCAGTCTGACTGGCAGGGCAGTTGGTTGATGCCACCCACAGGGATTTCTGTCTTCTATGGTTGCAAATTCCTGGATGGCAGCCATGCCAGCGATCCACCTCTTGTTAATATGCAAGAATATGCTTGTTCCCTCCCAGGTTATTAGCAGTGAGGGGCCTTCTCATTTACCTGTCTGTGTATCTTTCCACAAGACCTGAGCATGTGGCAGTTTAGAGTCAGGCCCAGGCTGCCAGTGCAGTTCAGCCATGATGTGGTTGTTTTCTGTCTGTGTATTTAAAAAATTTAAAGTGAAGGTAGCAAAGTCCAGTTGAGCCTGTGAGGGAAACTGTGTTCCCCTTTTTGTCTATTTAGTTGATTTTTGAGTGTTAGATGTGCCCTTTCCACTATAGGTTGGCCTTGTGGATTATATGGAATGGACTGTAAGATGCTTAATGTGCCAGAGCCGAAAAAATGAGGACAGTGCTTTACTAGTATAAGGGCTGTTATCTGTTTTTAATAATTTTTGACACTCCCATAGTGGCAAAAGCAGAAAAAGAGTATTGTTGAACATATTCTATTTTTTCTCCAGAATAATAAGTAGTATGCATCAAATGGGAATAGGTATCAATAGAAACAGGAACATATTGCAAGTGCCCAAAATATGGAATATGGGAAACATCCATTTGCCAAATTTCATTTTGTTTGAGCCTCCTGGAATTGCTACCTTCAGGGGTACTGGGTTAGAGATTGACAAGTAGGACAAGATAAAACAATATTTCTAGCCTGTGAAGGCGGTAATTGAAATTCTTTGTGATACCCATTGGATTGTCTAGACTGATCAAAAGAGGAAACAAAAGCAATTAGTGAATCAGACTGTTGATTACCATAAGCTAAACTTCCAGGTAAATTAGAATGAGATCTCATCTGTCTGATGATGAAGAAAGGAACAGTACAGCTGCAAACAATATGCTGTAATTTTATTCTTTTTTTTTTTTTTGGTACCAGGGATCGAACTTGGATCCTTGTGCTTGCGCAGCAGGCGATGAAACCACTGAGCTAAATCCCCAGCCCAATATGCTGTAATTTTAAAAATATGTTAAGCAGAGAGGAGGTGAGCTAATCCCAGTGCCCAGGAGGAGGTTCCTGATGCCATTCCACCACTCCTAGGGGAGAGGAGGTGAGCCAATCCCAGTGCCCAGGAGGAGGCTCCCCCACCACCATTCCACTGCTCCTAGTGCAGAGGAGGTGAGCCTATTCCAGCGCCCAGGAGGAGGCTCCCTGCCACCATTCCACCACTCCTATGGCAGAGGAGATGAGCCACACAGGCACCAGCAGCACCCCCCCCCCAAAAAGGAGAAGTCACAAAAACAAGCCTCAAAAACAGACTTCCAGATCACCTACAGCAACCCCAAAGGGAAACGAGATGGAACAATCTGATACTCAACCA
>NW_004624836.1:6653114-6690479 GCF_000247695.1 Heterocephalus glaber | reverse complement strand
ATGGTCCCTTACTATCTTTAAGAAATCTCTGTTTTCATGGTCCTTAACTGCAATCCTGTCTTCTATATCTGATATTCTGTCTTCAGATTCTCTTAGTCTGCTCTGCATGCTTTCAGTGGAGTTTTTAATCTCCTGAATATCTATTCAAATCTGTTTTGTGGATTCCTTTTCTTTCTTATGTTGGGCAATCATGGTTTCCATTTCTTTCTTATGCTGGGGATTCATGGTATGTTTCCGATCTCATTTATTTTCTTATCTGTTTCTGCTCGAGAGACTCTAATCATGTCTTTCACTCTACTCACTATCTCTGTATTTATCTGGGAGTTTATTTCTCTTTTGAATTTTTCTAGAGCCTCATGTATCTGCTTTGTTACTTCTTGTGCTATCAATTCAGGGTGTCCAGGTGGTTGATTATCCAACTTTTCCCCCTCATTTCTCCCCTCATTTGCTTTTTGTTGCATGGAAGCCTGAATTTGTGCCTTGCTTAAATGTCATCTCATTTTTGTTTTTGGTACTGTCCTTGGTTTAATTCCTTGGTTGATATTTCAAAATTGCTTAATGCAGGTATATTTGTTGCTTGTGTTTAAAACCCTTGTGGAATGATTGCTTTTCAGAGATGTCTTCCAGATATGGCTTGTGTTTAGGTTTTGAGGCTCTAATGACTCTGAGGCTATTTTATTTTCCTTATACCAGGAAGGAAAACTGATTAGATCAATCACAACATGTTAGACCAAATGTTACAATCAGCAATACCATAGCGTCAAGCACAGCTTAAAAAATGACAATTTGTGGTAGTTATTAATCTATCATATTTAACTATGTGAAGTATAATCTCCTGTGCCTCTGTAGTGTGGGACCAGATAGCAGAAGAGTTGGAAGGTGGGGGGGGCAGTGTGTGTTGGAATTGGGCCTTGCAGGCACCCACAGGGCTAAGTGGAGCACCAGATGAAGGTGGGGCTCTAAGCCACTCCTGGGACTTCACCGTGCCATGGGCAGGTACCAGAACACAGCTGAGGAGCTTCACACTGCTTGGCTGACCCACAGAGAGGAGCACAGGATGAAGGCCCCACTTCCATTTTTTCATCCCCAATTCCCTTCCTACTTGAAAAAATTCTTTCTACTTCTCAACATCCATCCTCCACTTTGCTCACTTATACTTTGGGTTTCTCACATAACAGAAATAATACAATATTTAAACTTTTATGTCTGATTTACTTCACTTAAGATTGTGGTGTAGAGGCACATCTATTTAACTTCATCCATTAATGGCTCAAGTTTGTCTTTATTGCAGAGTAGTACTCCATTGTATATAAATACCACATTTTCTTTCTCCATTCATCTGTTGATGGGCATTATAAATTATATATTATGAATTGTGCTGCTATAAGCATGGGTATACATGTATTACTGTGGAATCATGATTTTAACTCTTCCAGGAAGATACCTGGAAGGGGAATAGTTGGGTCAAATGGAACCTCTAGTTTTAGTTTTTTTGAGGAATCTCTATAGTGCTTTCCATAATGATTTTACCAGTTTACAGTCACACCAACAATGAAGAAGGGTTCCTTTCCCCGCTCTGACTTGCTAACATTTGTTATTGGTTGATTTCTTGATGATAGCCATTCTTTCTGGAGTGAAGTGGAAGCTCAGGGTTGTATTAATTTGTGTTTCTTGAATGGGTAGCAAAGTTGAGCATTTTTTCATGTACTTATTGGCTCTGTGTAGTTCTTCATCTAAGAAGTATCATGCACTTTAGATGTCTATTTTTAGATTGGGCCTTTAAATGAGGGAGGCTAATATTTTTAGTTCTTTATATATTCTAGATATTATTCCTTTGTCTGAGGAGTAGCTGGAAAAATTTTTTTCCCACTATGTGGGTTGTCTCAATCTTGGTGGTTATCTCTGCTGTGCACAATCTTTTTAATTTGATGTGGTCCTATTTGTTGATTCTTTTGTGTAAATGAGATTTTGTTCAGAAAGTCATTGTCTATAAATATGATTTCAAGAATTTTACCTATTTTATCTTCCAGTAGTGTTTCTGTTTTAATTTTCAAATCTTTGCTGTATTTCTATTTTAGTTTAGTGTATTGTAAAAGATATGGGTCTGGGTTCAATCTTTGGTAAGCGGATAGCCAATTTTCCCAGCACCACTTGTTAAAGAGGTGATCTTTCCTCCAGTGAAGTCTTTTGGCCTCATTGTCAAACATAAGGTAACTGAGTGTGCCTGGAGTTGTTTCAGCATCCTCTATTCTGTTCTATTGATTTTCAAGTCTGTTTTTAAATGATTCCATACCATTTTTATCACTGTAGCTTTGTAGTATAACTTGAAGACCAGTACTGCAATGCACCCTGCCTTGTCCTCATTTCCTAGACTTGCTTTTGCTATTCTAAGTTTTTTCTGGTTCCATATGAATTTTAGTATTGTTTTCTCTATTTGTGTGAGTAATGCTATTGGTATTTTGATTGGTATTGCATTAAATCTAAATAACAATTTTGGAAGTATGGCCATTTCAGTGTGTTAGTTATGCTTATCCAGGAACAGGGAATATTTTTCCATTTTTTGATATCTTTTTTTTGGTAAAATAATAAAAGTTATACTTGCAAGCAGGTGGGACCACCAGAAACCAGTCTAGTTAGTATCTGCATGCCCCTTTCTTCAGCATTTCCTTTTTATATCCTTTTTAGCCATTATATAGTCCCTAGTGGTCTTTGATGTGTAAATACAATTCCAGTTCCTATTCACATGTCACAGACACAAGATAGGCACATATACATTGTAAATTCACCCAGCCATTGCAACTTTGTTAGGTTAGTGAGGTTATTGGTTAAAGAGTCAGATAACCATCACCTTAAAGTCACCTTAAACAACAAGAGTTATGGGAAAAGCAAATCTTAAAGGAACACATTACTTATTTTGCTTCTACAACTACCTTAATATTCAATCTACTAAGTTATCTAAAGCTTTTCCCTATCATTCCTCCCTCTGTTTACTTCAGGATAATTCTTCTATCCATTATAAGTTCTATCCAGTTTATCTACATTTCTTAACACTAGCATTTGGTAGTGTTGAGCTGCATCATTGTGCTGCTGTATAAATTTTGAAATCCATTGAATGGCACAAGAACCAAACATTAATATTAATATTATAACAAGAAGGGTACTCAGAAGAGGTCCTATCCAAGTTTTCCATCCTGCCCAAGTAAAATTAATCCCATAGGATGGCTCTCCTATACCAAATTCCTCATCAAGAGCATTGATCCTATCTTTCAGTTTGTCTAGTTATTCTTGTACTACACCAGATTTATTAGCATAATAACACTTCACCAAGAAATAAGCAAGTCCTCCCTTTTTAGGCTGTTAGCAAATTGAGAGCACACATATTCTGTAATACGACATTGGCCAGTGAATCTAGTTGGGTTTCCAAAGCCTAAAGTGGGTCTCAAATTTTCTCAAGATCTTTTCTAATTTCTGGTCCTAATGAAATAAATTACTCCTTGTAGCCAAATAGGATCCCATGGGGCTGGCATATACATAGATATAGGATTACATTGACCTTGTTTACAATTGTAACAATTACCAGTGGCTCATCCAACAAGGGAGCCATTGATCCAAACTTGTGTTTTCTCTTTGCAATATAATTTCTCATTAGAATAGCCCCCACAGTCAGAAGCTACCCCAGATCCCCCATAACGTTCTCTGGGCAGGCATCAAAGAATATTGCAAATGGATAGCAATCCATTTCCCATTTTACCATTTTAAAAGTCACATATTGTTCATCAAACTTTTCATCACTATGCTTAAACACCTGCAGTTTGAAAACAAAGAAACTTAAAGCAGTGGTGACCTGGCACAACACAATAATCCATGTCATCCTTGTTGGTGCTTTCATTCTTTAGCCATGCGTTGAGTCACCAGCCTCCAGAGTGGTGAGAGCAGGGCTTTGAGGGCATTGTGTTTCTCGGCTTTCAGAGTCAGCTTTATGATTACCTTGTGTAATGAAGTCTTTGCCTTTCTGATGTCCTGAACAATGTATTACTGCAACTTTGCTAGGTTCCCACACTGCCTCTAGCAACTGTATAATTTCCTGTTTATTTTTAATTTGCTCCCCTTCTGCTGTGAGAAGACCTCGCTCTTGGTACATCATGCCATGGATGTGCAATGTAGCAAATGCATAGCAAAAGTCTGTATATATATTTACCATTTTACCCTTTGCCCATCAGAGTGCCTGTATGAGTGCCCAGAGCTCAGAATGCTGTCCAACTAGGAAGGGGACCCGGCTAGGATCACTTCATCCTTCGTGGTTACCACATGTCCAGCATGACGAACCCCATCTTCCATGAAGCTGCTCCCATCCATGAACAGAATGAGGTCAGCATTGGACAAGGGTGTCATTTGTAGGTCAGGGCAGCTGGAAAAGAGCTCATCAGTGACACTCAAGCAGTCATATTCGGGAGGGCCTGTCTCCATGGGCAAGAAGGTAGCAGGATTTAAAGCTTTTACAGGAATAAACCATAAGTGAGGGTTCTCACAGAGAAGGGCTCGTTACTGAGTAACTGATTATTTGAGAGCCATCGATGCCCTCTTATGTTCAACAGTTTCAAGACCATGTGTGGAACCTGCACAGTCAGTTCCTGACCTAGAGTTAGCTTGTCTGCTTCTTGAATTAATAAAACTGAGGCCACCAAGGCCTGAAGGAAAGGAGACCACACTTTTGTTACTGGATCTAAATTTTTAGACAAGTATGCCACTGGTTGATTTCATGAGCCTATTTCTTGGGTCAACACTCCAAGGGCCACATGGCTTTTCTCAGTCACATATAGAGTAAATGGCCGCTTCACATCTGGTATGTCTAGGGTGGAGGCAGCTGCCAAAGTCAATTTTAGTTTCTTAAAAGCCTTTTTTTCCCCTATAGCCTAAAGTAAATGATTTACTTTTTTTCCCTTTAATTTCTGCCTTTTTTTTTTGAGCTGTGGGCACTTGTTTTTATAATGTCCTTTCTCTCTGCAATATGCACACTGGTCACAATCTAGGTCCTCATGTTTAAAACCTTTCTTCTGTTTTTCCTCTGACTTCATTCCCTGTCTTTCTTTCTCCCTCTCTTCCTTGGCTCCCATAGCCACTGCTATGTATCTGGCTTTTCTCTTATCTTGATCATCTTCCTTCCTTGCTTGTTCTCTCTCACTGACTCTCTGCTCACATACACTTTCCTAGCTAATTGCAGCAGTTGCATTATATTCATGCCTTCCTAAGTTTCTTGCTTCTGAATTTTTCTTCTAATGTCTGGAGCCGAGTGAGTTACAAAGGTCATATTGATTAACCGATGGTTATCAGGAACAGCAGGGTCAAATGGTGTGTACATTTTGTAGACCTCACAGAGCTGCTCATAAAATTTCTCAGGGCTCTCATCGGGCTCCTGTTGTGTCTCTGACACTTTAATCATGTTTGTAGGTCTTTTACTCACAGCCCATATCACTGCCAAAAGGACTGTCTGATAATTTTTTAAGCTCTCCTGGCCTACTGGGGTAATGGGATTCCAATTGGGCTGCATATTTACTGGAAACTGCTGTTCGTGCCAATTGTCTGGATTTTGGGTGTCTCCTGGCATTCTAGGGGCATTAGTATTTTTACTTTCTCCTAAAACTCTCTGCATTTCTTTAGAAGTTAACAAAGTTCTGTGCTCGCTTTGGCAGCACATATACTAAAATTAGAAGTTAAGAAAGTTCTACAAAGTTCTTTACAGTCCTCCCAATTAGGACAATGAGTAGCAAAGATGGAATCATATAATTGAAGCATTTTGGAGGGGTCTTGGCAGAGAATGAATGACTTTCATTTTCTCTGGACCTAGCCTCCTTTGTCCTTTTTTTTAAAAAAAGACAAATCTCAAATACTGCACCTTGGTCTGACATATTTGTGCCTTTTCCCAACAGTCTTTTTTTTTTTTTCTAACTCACTATAAAGGAGGAGGTCATATTGTAACCTGTTGGCTCTTAAACCCTTTGAAGATGACCAATGTACACATATAGTATTATTTAGAATTTAACCCTTTGATGTCAACCAATATAAACATATTTAAACTTTTCATAACAAACTTGAAACCAACAAACATACATATTTTCTTGAGAAATCACTTTTGCACATTTTTTGACATACCTAGGCCTTTTGGTCTTTTGTATCTCTTTTTATCAAGACCAACATACAAAATGTTTTATATCAAAATTGTGTGTCTTGTACTTATAGCTTTTTAATATTTTTTTATCTCACTTACTATAGACCTTTTGTCACAGACTTGTCTTTAGCTGTTAAAATTTTAAAGTGTCCCTCTTTTGTTCTCAGATTGTTACACTTTAAATTTCGGTGGCTGCCAATAGAATGGTAGTAGCCTTGAGGGTTTTTTTTATCAACAATGTACAGAAAAGAGCAAGTTAACCCTATAATTACTATTGAAGAATTTGCAATGTACAAGAAATATTTTAAGCACATGAAGTAAACATCAACTCAAACTGAAACACAGATACATTTATCAATTAGCTAAAATTTGTAACTTGATTTCTCTTGTAAAATTTTTTACTTTCTCTGGCTTTGTTTTATGCCCTTCAGAGCTTTCTTAGCTGTTTTCAATCCATTACTTATTTTCTGTTTTCAATTTTAGTTTTCCAATTTGAGTGTAAGCCCTATTTGATCCTCTCTGAGTCTGACCACAGCATGCACCCTCTGGTGCTCTAAAGCCCAGTAGTTCTCATGTTTTTGTCCCCACCTCCTCCACACCTGTGAATTTAGCCACTCAAAAGGAGGAGGAAAGCCTAAATTCTCTCAATCTGGATCTGAAAGGACTGGTTTCTTTTCAGCATCATCCCCTTTCTGACAGAGGACCAGGATATTGCTTTTTTGCTTCCAGGGTGCACATATGAAGACAAGGAGGCATTCTGTGGCACAATTTTAGCCATAAATCAACATCAGGAAATTGATCTGGATGGTCCCATCCAGGGCCAGTGACTGTTAGCCAGATCTACCAGATGAGACCCTCATCTAGGGATCTCTCAGTTGGCCAAGCTAGGCAAAGCTTGGGCCATTCTAACTCACAAAAGGTTCTAAGTTTTGGGGTTTCATCTTAATACCGTAATTTCCAGTAAAACCTTTCTTAAAATTCTTAAGCATGCATTCCAAAACAGTAGGATGAGATGTTTCTGTTCCCACGATCAGCCAATCAGAGTGTTGGTGTGTGTATGGGTACCCTTGTATGGAGATGCAAGACAAATAAAGGTGGGGGATCACTCACTCACCTGCCTGGCTGTGGGCCTCTCAGCCACTTTAAGGTCCGTTCAGGCTAAGATGGGCTGTCTCATAAGTTCACTGTTGTGCCTTTGTTAAATGCGACCACAGAATAGTGGGACAGACCGCACACAAATTCCATGACTCAGGGAGGACTCCTTAAGCACAAGCGCCTCCTCCCTCTGTCTTGTTCTGAAGTTTTTTCCACACACTCTCCTATCCAGAACTCTCACTCACACATTTATTCAGAAGTCATCACATTCCCTCCCAGTGACCCCCTAACTGTAATCGAAACAAATGAAAGAAGCTACCTCCCCAAATGGCAAAGCACAAGGGGTGATCTGGCCCCTGCACTATTTTTGCCCAAAGTTCACAAAGTGAACCAAAACAAATGGGAGTAGCTATCTTCCCAAATGGCAAAGCACAAGGGGTGATCAGGCCCCTGTGCTGCATTTGCCCAAAGTTACAAAATACAAACTCACAAAGTAAAACCAAAGTGAAACCATAAGTTAACAACTAGGGGGTTTCCTGGGGTTTCTCACCCAACAAAGGAAAGAAATAGAGAAGACACCAACAGCAGCAGCCCTCCTTCTGTCGTCCTCCATCTTGGGTTCAGGCAATCCACAGCTGGAGAGTGGGTCTCTGTGTCCTGTTGGGAAGCCTAGGAAATTAGTCCCAGGGGTGCACCTTTCCTCTCAAGGAGACAGAGAGCGCTCCCTCCAGCGGGGTTCAGGCCAATGCCCAAAAGGGCTATTTCATTCCCAATTCCCAGTCAGGGAACCAAATGTCCCAGAAATCTCAGAAAGAAATACACAGAGACACAAAATTTGGGTAAAATAATAAAAGTTATACTTGCAAGCAGGTGGGACCACCAGAAATCTGTCTGGTTAGTATCCACCTTTTGATCTCCCTTTTCAGAGTACTGTAGTTTTCATTGTAGAGGCCTTTCACTTCCTTGGTTAGGTTAATTCCAAAGTATTTCATTTTTCTTGATGCAATTGTGAAAATTGTTTCCCTAATTTCTCTGAGTGAGTTTGTTATTGGTATAAAGGAATGCTATTGATTTTTTAGTATTGACTTTGTTTCCTGCAACATTACAGAATTTGGCTATTAATTCTAGGAATCTTTTGGTGGAGTTTTTGGGATCTTCTATGTAAAGGATCATGTCATCAGCAAATAATAATTTAACTTCTTTCTTTCTCATCCATATTTCTTTGATTTCTTTCTCTTGTCTAACTGATCCTGCTAATGTTTTGAGAATTATATTGAACAGAAAAGGTGATAATGGGAATCTTTGTCTTGTCACTGATTTTAGAGGGAAGGATTTTAGCTTCTCTCCATTTAGTATGGTGTTGGCCTTTGGTTTGTGATAGATAGCTTTCATCAAATTGAGATAAAGACCTTCTATTCCTATTTTCTTCAGAGTTTTTTTTTTATCATGAATGGGTTTGAATTTTGTTAATTGCCTGTTCTGTGTCTATTGAGATGATCATGTGACTTTTGTCCTTGCTTCTGTTAATGTGATGTATTACCTTTGTTGATGTATATATGTTGAACCATCCCTGCATCCCTGGAATGAGTCCTATGTGGTCATGATGTGTGATCTTTTTGATGACTTGCTGCATCCTGTTTGCCAATATCTTATTGAAGATTTTTTTTTTGTACTGGGGCTCAAACTCTGGACGGGCAGGTGGTGAAACCACTGAACTAAATCCCTGGCCCTGAAGAATTTTTTTTAATCAGGGTAGTACTTGCTTCCAGCAATAACTTTGAGAGTACTGATTCTCTTTTGATTTCATTAAAGAGTTTGAGGAGTATTGGCATTAGATTTTTAAAGTTCTTGTTGAAATCTGCAGTGAATATATTGGAACCTGAGCTTTTTATTGATAGATTTTATTATTTCTTCGGTTTCACTGGCTGATATTGAATTATTCATGATTTTTATATCTTTTTTATTCATCTTTGGCAATTCATATATATCTAAGAATCTATCCACTTTTTCTGAATTTTCCATTTTATTTTATTTATTGTTATTATTAGTAGTATTATTATGATTATTATGGTACTGGGGATTGAACTGAATTTTCCATTTTATTAGAGTACAAGTTTTCAAAGTAGTTATCAGTGACCCTCTGGATTTGTGTAGAATCCATTGTGATTTTGCTCTTTTAATTTCTAATTGTATGGATTTGGGTATTTCCTTTCCTTATTTTGATAAGGTTGGCTAAGTTTTGTCTATTTTTTTCAGTCTTTCAAAGAGCCATCTCTTCAATTCATTGATTCTTTGTATTGTTTTTTGTCTCAATTTCATTGATTTCTGCTCTGATCTTTGTAATTTTCTTTCTCATACTTGCTTTGGGTTTGAACTGTTCTTGTTTTTCTAGAACCTTGAGGTGTATTATTAGGTTATTTCTCTGAGTTTGCTCTGTTTTTCTGATGTGAGAATTAATTAATTAATTTATTTATTTTTGGTACAGGGGATGGAACTTGGGTCCTTGTGCTTGCAGGACAGGTGGTGGAACCACTGAGCTAAATCCCAGGCTGTGAGAATTTATTACTATAAATTTCCCTCTTAGGACTGCTTTCAGTGTGTTCCAAAGGGTCCAGTATGTTGTACTGGAATTATTGTTTGATAATAGAGACTAATTTTTTCTTTAATTTCATCTGTGCCCTTTTCATTATTCAAGAGGGTGTTATTTAATTTCCATATGCATAGTTTGATGTCTTTTACCATTGATTTCTGGTTTCATTGCACTATGATCTGATAACATGCAGGAGATAATTTCAATTCTTGGCATTTACATAAGCATGGTTTATGGGCTAGTATGTGGCCTATTTTGAAGGGTGTCCCACGTGCTGCTGAGAAGAATGTGCATTCTGTTGTTGAGTGAGAACACTCTGTAGATGTCTATTAAGTCCACTTGTTCAAAGGTTTGGTTCAACTTTGATATTTCTTTGTTAATGTTTTGTCTGATTCTTTTTGACAGTGGTGTGTTGAGGCTCACCATTACAATTGTATTGGTGGTTATATGATTTTTCATGTCCACTAGTGTTTATTTGATGATGTTGGGTGTGTATTTTGTGCATATGTATTTATGATTGTCATTTCTTCCTATTGAATTGTTCTCTTAACCAGTGTGTATTGGCCTTCTTTGTCTCTTCTGATCAGTCTTGGCTTGAAATCTACATTGTCTGCAGTTACAATAACTGCTCTTGCTTTTTTTCCAGGTTCCTGTTGCATGGAGTATTGTTTTCCATCCTTTGACTTTCAGTCTATGAATTTCTTTCTGGGTTAAATATGTTTCTTGAATGCAGCATATTGTTGGGTCTTATTTCTTGATTCATTCTGCTAATGCATTTCTTTTGATTGTTGAATTGAGTCCATTCACATTAACAGTTATAACTCATTGACTTATTGTTGTCATTATGTTATTATCCTGCTGTTAGTTTCCTTTCTTTTCCTTCTATTTCCTTGCTTGCCTTACCTGGTAGATTCATTCTATTAAGCTTTTTGGCCCTGTAATATTAATCATCTCTTTCTAAGGTATCCTTGAGAAATTTTTGGAGTGCTCATTTGGTGATAATGAATTTCTTTAGGTGCTCTTTATCATGGAAGTATCGTATTTTTCCATCAAATTTGAAAGACAATTTTGTGGGATAAGTCAATCTGGGTTGGAAGCTGTTTTACTTTAGGGTTTCAAACACTTTATTCCATGCCCTCCTTGACAGCACAGAGAACCAATAAACAAACAGGAAAAAATGAGAAAACATAGAAATGAAATACTCCCCAAAGCTCCCAATTTTCCCATGGTAAATCAAGGGGGTAGTGAGGGGAAAGAAATCAGAAGACACAGCCAAAATACCTGAAATTGTAGCAGTGGAAGTAACAAAACTGATCAGTAAGATACTCTGCAAATTCAAAGTAGAGATAATTGCAGAGATAAATAAAAGGTTAATGGCTCTAATAAAACAAATGATTAGTGAGTCTAAATATTCTATTTACAGAAGTAATAGCAGAAAACTTTCCAAGCATTTCCAACTTTCCAAACCCTTTCCAAGGGTTTCTGTTGAGAAGTCCGCTATAATTCTTATGGGTTTTCCTTTATAGGTGATTTTTTTTCTAATGTCTTTTAATATTCTGTTCTTGTGTTGAATTTCTGGAATCTTGACTATTAAATGTCTTGGTGTAGTTCTTTCCTGATCATAATTATTTGGGATTCTATATGCATCATTTATCTGTATGTCAAATTCTTTTTCTATGCTTGGAAAGTTTTCTGCTATTACTTCTGTAAATAGGATATTTAGACTCACTAATCATTTGTTTTATTAGAGCCATTAACCTTTTATTTATCTCTGCAATTATCTCTACTTTGAATTTGCAGAGTATCTTACTGATCAGTTTTGTTACTTCCACTGCTACAATTTCAGGTATTTTGGCTGTGTCTTCTGATTTCTTCCCCCTCACTACCCCCTTGATTTACCATGGGGAAATTGGGAGCTTTGGGGAGCATTTAATTTCTATGTTTTCTCATTTTTTCCTGCTTGTTTATTGGTTCTCTGGGCTGAAGCTTGCAAATTACCTTTGGTGAATAACTTTATTGCTAGACTTGATACTTCTTTAGGCAATTATTGTTCTCAGAGATGTTCTCAAGGCATATCGGCCTTTGGGTCTGTCCCAGAATCCAATCACCTTTATTTATTAGGGAAAAGAGGTTGCAACCTATTTGGCTCGTACCCAGTTCAATGGGAATGGGCCGCAGTAGTGTATATAATGTCCAGGAAATCTAGATATTGACATACAGAGAAAACAAATTGATAGCAACAACTATGTTACCTTGGCTAAAGCATTAAAATCAGCAACAACAATAACAACAACAGCATCAAATACAAACTGGATAGGTCCAGGGATTTAGCTCAGTGGTGCCGAAGTGTGCCTTGCAAGTGCAAGGTCCTGAGTTTGATCCCTGGTACAAAAACAGACAAACAAACAAAAAACTGGATAATGACAGACCCTAAGACCTGACCTAGTGCTGTACCATTTTTAACCATAGAAAGAAGATCTATAGTTATAGTACAAACTCTCAGACACCCAGATATTTTTTTTTTCTGTACCAGGATTGAACTTGGGACCTTGTGCTTGTGAGGCAGGCGGTGGCACCACTGAGCTAAATCCCCAGGCCTCCCAGATATTGATATACAGTAAACATCTACTTAATACAGCAATTTTGTCTCCATTCACAACAGGACAGTGTTCAACCATAGTAAGATATGGTTAATTATTGACAAATTCATAAAGGTTAATGGTTATACTAGTAAGGATATAGGTTGTGGAGAATGGGAGTGTGAAAAAATAGATTTTGAAAAATTAAACAATTGAAGATGGGAGGAAGGTGATAAAATTGAAATGAAAGATCCTTTAAAGGAGTAAAAGAAAATTAGTAGTATTAGATAACAGTAACAGAAAAAAACAAGAAAAAGGATAAATAAAAATGAGTAGAGATTAAACTAGAGGAAAAAAGAAAAAGTAATAAGGAAAGAAATTGAAAGAGAATGAGAAAAGAAGAGATGAGAGAGAGAGAGTACCTGGGGTAATGAGAAAATGGGTCAAAAAATTCGAAATTTCATCAAAAAATAAAAATAAAAAACCAATAGAGAAGAAAAATTATTGGATCAAAGAAAGGGAGAAAACAAAAGAAAAGAATTCCTACATATTTCCATGTGAATGTTTTTCTTCCAGAGCCTACAGTCTTTAATCCAACAAGTCATGTTCCTCTCTGCCCCTCTTTATAGCCTATGAGTTTGTGTGGTGAGTGCTCTTTTCAAAGGTTCCCCCCCTCATAAACTCCTGTGCATCACAATTATCCAACCCAGGACAAAGGCCAAGGAAGGTGTGGGACATTGAACTCTGGGTGAAAACTTGAGAAGGCTTGAGGCACCTGGTGTAGATTCCACCTGGTTGGGGACCAGTGCTGAGTACTAGTGGTCATGGAACCAGCTCAAAACACCAGACAGAGGCTTGTACCAGCCTGGGTCACCAAGTGAAGACCAAAGTGTGCCCAGGATTGATGTGACTAGATTCTGCCTGTCACATGGAGGGCACTGGGCACTGAGTGGAGTCTCACATAGGCCTGAGGCAACAGGCAGATCAGGCGGACCTTTAACCAGTTCTGAGAGCCAGTTAGAGGTTGCAAGGAATAGGAGATGAAAAAAATACAATTTGGGGCTGGGGATTTAGCTCAGTGGTTTTGTTCCCTGCTGCACAAGCGCAAGGACCTGAGTTTGATCCCCGGTACCAAAAAAAAAAAATACAATTTGAAAAATTAAGCAATGGAAGATGAGGTGATAAAACTGAAATAAAAGATCCTATTAATGAGTAAAAGATGAGTAAAAGAAAATTAATAGTATTACAGTAAACAGTATAACAGTAACAGTATACCAGTACACAGTATAACAGTAACAGAGAAAACCAACAAGAAAAAGGATAAATAATAAGGAATAGAGATTCCTTATTGGGCATCGGATTCCTAGTGGATGGATGTGGGACTGGCCTAATGTGCTAGACAGAGACTCCAGCAGTTCTGGGCTGCTCAGTTGAGATCCAGATGTTCCCAGCACTTTGACAAAGTGCAAAATGGAGCCTCTGATGTTCCCAGGGAGGGGCTGGGTGCCTGGTACTGAATGGGGGTTCCAGAAGACCTGGGGCACCAGGCCTTGCCTCATGTAGGGCTGAGGATCTCCATGGAGACACAGGCTGCCTGGGACTGGTGCTGGATGCCAGAAAGAGTCTCTGGCAGGTCTAGGAATGGCATCGGGCTGTGAGCACTGGGTGGGACTCAAGTGATTTCAGGGTGCCCAGCATGTAGGTCTGGTGTCAGCTCTGGGTGTCAGATGGGGGTCCTGGCAGGTCTGGGGCCAATTTGAAGCACCCAGCAGTGACTCAGGCATGCCCAGGACACTCAGTTGGGACTTAAATGGGCCCAGTATTGATGCAAAGTACCAGATGGTGACTCCAGGCACAAGCATGTGGGTGGATTCAGTGGTCACCCATCACTTGTTTATCCTCTAGCTGCCTGCTGTCAGGCAGGTAGGGAGGGAACTTCCCTTGCTCTTGGTGAGTGCTAGTGAGAATGCTGCAGGTTTGTAGCTTTCTTAATGACTAGAGAGGGGATGATAGGGTGAAGGGGCCCATATACCCTGAGTCTATCCTGGGAGGCTAGTCTCCGTAGTGCTCCTTGGTTTCCTCTAGCTATTTGGGAAGTTCTCAAAATGGCTGTTCCTGTTGTGGGCAAGAGTGAGGGGCCTGTAGATTGGCCCTGGCAGCACACTTCCTTTCTTTTTAACTACAATCCAAATGTTTTGTTTGATCTACATGTATCTTCTTTTAAATTTATTTTCTTCATCAAGGCCTATGTCCCTCCCCTGCTTCCAGTTACCTGGGCTTTTTAGTTAGTCTTCCTCATCTATTCAGCCATGTTGGGTGTGACCTCTTATGGGTTTTTTTAGTTCCAACTCTACATTAACCTTTTAGTTATAGTAGTCCACTACTTTGTTTGTTGTTATTATTACTTTGTTTCATATTTTAGATTTAAGAATAATCTGATTGGCCAGGCTAATGTTTTCAAGCCAGCTCATACAGTTAGCTTATGTCCTTGGAACAGATCCTTCTCCTCACTTTACCACAAAAAAATTATCTGTAGTAGGGGGAGGGAGGACAGGTAGAAAATACGGCTACTTTGGCAGCACCAGTTGTGAGCAGGACTATTCACTGAGAACAGAGTGTGGGTAAATTTGTACCTTACTAACATACCCATGAAGGAAAATTATAGAGGTCCACAAAAACTTAAGACAGCGAAATCTAACTTAAGGTGGGAGAAAGAAAAATGGCCTGTGGCAAAGAAAATGAACATGGGGAATCAATCTAAGCTTGAGAAGGGGCCTTAGACCTGAAAAATAGGAAGGTGGGGGCTACCTAATAGGGGCATTTCTCATATATCGTGTATATGGGCCATATACTTTACATTCATTCACTTTTTCTGATTTCATATTATCCTCAAGGAGTAACTATTATGAACCCAATTGTACAGATGAAGACAATGGAACCCAAAAAGTAACTCCAGAAGCCAATGAGGGTTACTCCAAAAGAAAGGCAGACCAGAGATTCCTAATTCCTTTCCATATGCTTTCCATGGGGGTAACTGGGGTAGGAGGGTGTGTGGAGGTGCACAAGGGATCTAGCTCAGCTTTTGCTGCCCTCCATGCCTCATTTTGTCACTGTGATGTCACTCTGTCCAGAGCTGTCCATAGGGGACAGAATAGGCATGGGGGTATCAGGTGCTGACTCCAAAAATTGTAAGGAGGATCTCTGAGAAGTGAGGAAGAAAGAGACATTTGCTCACATTCTGTGAAGTGGGGTGGAAGGGCCTTGGAGAAGGGCTCTAAGACCTGGTAATCAGTTCCCCTCTGGGTGGGCCTCAATCTGGAAAATGTGCATAAAGTTCGATGAGGAATATGTGAGCATGTGTAAACTGTACATTGCTTACCTAGAGATGAGGGAGTCCTTGTTACCATTAAAGGGGGTCTTTGAAAGGGAGGGGTGTTCAAGGTGCCCAGAGTCAAAGGGAGAGTCCATGCCTGTGTGGTGGTGTAAGGAGGTGGGGGTGGAGATGGCAAATGAGGAGTCAGGAGCTGGAAGGTCTCCTCCTGACAGGTCAAAGACACTGGCCTTTGTAAAGGCTTGAGACAGGATCTGTGAGGCTGCCCTCTCCCAGAATTCTCCTTGGGAAGAGGGAGCATGTGAGTGGGTGTGTGTAAAGGTGGAGTGTAGGTGATTGCCTGGCCTTCCTCAGGGGCCACTAGGCTGGTGACAGAAGAAAGCAGGTCGGGTGCAAGAGTGTTTGGCCAGGAGCAAATCAAGGACAGCAGGTGGGTCAAAAAGACAGTGTGGTCTTCACCATTGTCAAGGCTCCGTGCAGGTCTGCAGGAGGTTTCTCCAGCCTCAGAAATTTCACTCACTCACCTGTATGATCTCAGGGGAGCTGTTAGGAGAATCACTTTCTCTCAGGGTGAGATCCGTAAACTGTGTGGTAGGGGAGAAGGCCTGAGCTGGGAGCTCCTACCAGAGAGGTTGATCCCTCAGAGTTGTGGGACAGATTGATTTGGCGGATGCTGGGCACCAAGCACCTGCTCTATGCCACTGAACCACAACCCCAGGTCTCGGACAGTTTTCCTGGAGGCTGTGTAGCAAGCCGTGTAGGGGGGTGAGGAGGTGAGGACAAGCCTTTGGTAGAAGCAGTGCCACTGGGCTGACCTGTGTGGAGGAGGGCTGGCAAAGCACATACAGGTCTGGAGATTGGCCAGGAGGGTGGAGGTGGGTGGCTGAGTTAAGCAGGAGCGTTTCCTGGAGGTTGTTCCCACCCCCAGCCCTCTCATGCTGGCGGCCCGGAGCCTGGACTCTCAGGCCTTTCGCTAGCAGTAGCCAGACCTCTCATCCTTGGGACCTTGGGGACGGTGCTCTCAGGTGGTGGGAGGAAGGGGCCTCTGGTAAGGGATTCTGAGTGGGCCCACATCACATCACCTTGAGGGCCGGGACTGAGACCTGGGGCGGGTGGCGGTGTCTTGGGCAAGGAGGTGGGGGCGAGGGCTTGAGGAGGAGCTGAGCCAACCACAGAGGCTCGCAGGACAGTTGGCAGGGCTGGAGACAGGCTCCTCCTGCCTTTTTTCCTGCCTCCTTCTCAGGGGCAGGCCTGGCCTGAGTAGCAGGGACAGCTGTGTTTCCATGGCGCGGCTCCTAGGGTATCACTGCTCCTAGACCCAGAAATGGAGGGAAGCCCATGGGGGCAGGGGGGGCCCGTCACCCCCTCCTACCATGGACCTAGGCCACCCAGGACTTGGAGCCATAGCCAAGGACTCCGAGCCCCATCTGCATCCCTAGGCATTCTCAGAGTTTAGGGTGGGCATGGGCCCCGGTGGGAAGTGACACCGATCAGCATCCTCAGTCCTGGATCCCACGGCCCAGTTGATAGGCATACAGGGTGGGTGCATGGTGGTAAAGGTAAGGGGTAGAGGCCGCCCTGCAGATTCCTCAGCCTCTGGTAGGAGCCCAGGCTGGGTGAGGAGGCTTTGGCCAGGACATACGATAGATGCTGTCCACTAGCTCGACTTGTGCGGGCAGGCAGGCAGGAAAGCGGCTGACTGTGCGCCCCGCCCCCCAGGACGGCGGGCTCTGACATTTGTTAGATGTGAGCAGTGGGCTAATTTTATCTGACCCAGGCTCAGCAGGAAACCGACACTGAGGCCTGCATTGTTCTTCCAGACGACTCCGGCCCCTGGGAGCACAGTCTCCAGGGAGTGAAGGTGGGCAGGGGATGCAGCCCTCTGTGTCTCAGTGAGGGTGTGGTGGCCCCTTGTCCTGTCTCAGGGCAGAGGAGGTACATGTACTCCAGGCCACTGCGGTCCAGAGGAGGAAAAGATACCTTGGAAAGAAGATATTACAGATTCTTATTCTTCTCACTGTTGTCTCTAATTCTGATTGTGTCATTCCTGAAGTCCCTGGTTCCTCTCAGAGTGCCTGACATACAGTAGTGGCTAAGAGATTTTGCTGAAAGGACTTGGTAACCAGATCTGACGCTCTGCTTCTGGTGACCACTAGAGAGCTGAACAGCAGGAATCAGCATGGCCTTTGAAGCACAGCCTCCTCAACCCCTTTGGGATCTGGGTATCTAATTCCTTTTCTAGTTCTTCTGGGGTCTCTGCTACATTTTAGCTTTAGAGTTTCTGAACTTGCTTCCAGGTCTCTTTTGGTTATTCACCCTTTCCAGGCACAAACTGTTAGGTGCTGGGGATTTATAATCCCTGTCAGTTGGCCTGCTTTGCTAATTGTGAAGAAGTTGCGTGAAGCTGCCGGCTGCCTTTTCAGATGTGAAAAAGCCCTGGAGGAGACCCTATACTCACAAAAATGATGGGATTTCACAGCTTTGAAATCTAAAGATCCTGAATGATCAAGCATAGACTGTACCCTGGGGCTGCTGGGGGGAGGGACTGAGGGGGTCAGCAGTCTTTGGGTGGAAGAGCCTGGGAGCTAGCAGCAGGACAGAATAACTAGCCTCCGTGGGAGGAGATGAGGACTCCTGCCACCTGAAGGTATCTGAACTGAGTGAGGAGAAATGACCTAGCAGAGATGGTAAACCACCCTCTCTGAAAGGAAACTGATCCTTTCTCTTTATCCCTGCCCTGCCCAGTGCACACCCAGAGGGATGGGCTTTACTTGTACCTCTTGGGTTGTTGGGAGTGGAAGGGCAGTTGGTGGAACCAGGTCTCTAAGGCCAAGGCTACCTGAAGGCCTAGAGTGACAGGGACAAAAATTACCAAAAATATATGTTAGTTGGCAGTGAATGTAATCATAAGGTCAGGAGTGAAGGTAATCATGAAGATATGGGGTATGCTGAAAGTTAGACTTTGCTCAGCTTTAATTTTTTTCTCAGAGCTAGTCCTGCTGACACCCTTTTGGAAATGGGCTTTCTATATGGTTGTTTAATGAAGTGAGTGAATCGCTTTTCCCTTTTAGGGCTGGTTTCTTCACATGTAAAACAAGGGATTTGAAGTAGGCTGGAAGTCAGTCACCTGAACTCAAGTCTAAGCTTGTTATGTCACTGATGAGCTATGTGATTCCATAGCATTCCCTTCCTATCTCTAGGCCTCAGTTTTTCAACTTTAATAAAATGCACAATGTGGACAAGGGGGACTCCAAGATTACTTGTGCTTTGTCATTTTTTGCAGGTCTCTCTCCTATATCACCCTCCACTCCACGCTGTTATTGTAGCATATGTAACCCAGCTATACTAATACTTTCAGATTCTCCACCAATAACATAAAAGGAGAGAGAGAGGGTTGAATTGTATTATTGCTAAGGCCTTTGTCAATTTTCAGTGTGGCACATTTGTAGCAAGGTGATAGCTCTGGCAATGCCTCTTTTCCAACTCAACCAGTAATCATTTTCTCATATTATAAAGTCATCAGTTTTCCACTTCAGAGCTCCCTAAAAATTTCAATCTCAGATTGTCCACTCAACCCCAAACCCTTGTATTGGTCTTCTTCCATTGTCTGCTCTCACAGGGAAATTTGCTTTGGCAGAAATTTGCTTTGGAACGAGGCTTCAGTTCTAAAGCCAAACTTCCTGGTGTTAACCAGGTTAAGACCATTTCACCCTTGTAGGCAACATCCGTACCCAAACCAGACTTTTAGATCTGTTTATTTTGTTCCAAACCCCTTGAGAATTTAAATGTTCCAGGTCTTAAATTCCAAAATTTTTGTTCATTCTCCTAAATGTAACTGAGGTGCATAAGAGGCTGCATCCTACTCTAAATATTAATACTGTGCTGCTTTTGCCAACTAACATTCTCTCCAAAAGCATACAAGCCCGTACATGCACATGGACATGTGTGGAAGAAGTAAACTGACACCCTGCCAATGTTATGTGACATCTGAATGGGCAGATTTGGGATCTGTGAATGTCATTCCTTCATTTGGAGAGAAGTGGGTGGCAGCCTGATTCTTAAGAAGTAACCAGCCGGGACCAACAAAAGGAGGCCCTGTGGAACCGCCCTCTAGGGACTCCGTGGTGGTGGGACAGGGAGAAATGGAAGCAGGGGCATTGTTGCTCCAGTATTTTCAGTGGTTTTTCCTGGAAGTTACAGGTCTTCTGGGTCCCATCTCTTCCTGTTCCACTACAGTTTGAGCAGACTAGCTAGTAACTAGGCCCCTTCCTACCCACAGAATTAAGAATCAGTGGGTTTTTCTTTGGGGAGTTGATAAGAGGTGGACTTGAACTACTGGAGGGGAACTCAGGACTTTGGCCTTGAATGAAACCATCAAAGGCCTACCATGCCCCACTTGCCTATTTGTGACAGATAAACTCATGTGTGGGGATGATTGTGTTTTCTGGAGCGCCTTTGGGAAGCCTCATCCTCCTGGCCCCAGGATGACCTTGGCTTGGGGTGACAATTTACTGTTGACTTCATATGACAGCCAGGGATTCCTGGCAAAAAGTTGATGAAAGGTTGGGTGATGGGAATACAACAATGAAAGGCAAGAAGAGGAAGAAAGAGACACAAAGACAAAGTAAGGAAAGAGAGTAATGAGGTAAGCTGTGCTAGTTGGACACAGCCTGGCAGTGCCCTCTAGCCCCTAGCTACGGGTACTTGGAATGTTCTTCAATAAGACTGTTGTCCATAGCCTGGATATAGAGAAGCATCTGGCACCTGGTTCAGAGGGATGAAGGTGGTCCAGAATTTACTTTTCCTGGTACCTTTAATGCACACTAAGCAGAGTGGCTCAGGATGCCCAGCATGAGGGAACGTGCTCAGTGGTAAAGCCTAAGGAGGCTCCCCCTTCCTAAAAGAAATTGTCTAACCCTTATGTGGCTGTTGCATGTACCTATTTGAGATCCAGGGTCAGAATGAGGTTTTTCCTAAAATAGTCCATTTCTTAGCCTGGCCCAGGTGGAAATATTGACCTGTCATAAAAATTGAGAGATGGAGTCCTCCACTCCACCATGTTTACAACCACTATATCTCCCCTCACCATGCCAGCTCACTATCATCAGTTCTCTTCTTGCTGAGATGAAAGGAGTTTCTTCACAGTTTGACAGGTAGATACGAGTGTAAGGAGATGGGAAGGCTTTCAGGTTAATGCATTGGTTTTGGAAATCTGTAAAAATCACTGAGTGGAGCATGGAACTTTATGCTCTAAAGTCCCTTCCTCATGTGATATTTTACTCTTCCAGTCTATGATTATATCACCTTGAGCCCAAAAGTGAGATGTGGCTCAGCCTGAGATGAGTGAGATTAATTCTAGTGTTAGGGGTGGACTGGGCCAAGATGAGGCTGATTGGCCCAAACTCTGGGTCTTTCTTTTCTCCAAGCACCTATGTGTCTATGGCAGTCATAAAAAGAAATAGAAGGGAAAGAGAATGGAGAAAAGGCAGTAGAGGAAAAGTAAAAAGAAGAGAGAAGCAGACTTTAACCAATGGTAACATGGGGATATCCCCTGTACACAGCTCTTGGCAAGCCACAGCCTCAGGAACTCTGATGCTAAACAGGGCTACTTGTGTCAGTTTTGCTTCCCTTCCCCCACTCCTAAATGGTTCCCAAGGACAGATGGAAATGAACTTTTAACAAATAGAAATTTGGATATCCCCCACTAGGCTCCTGGGGGCACAGAGCACCTTTGGCAGCTGATTTTATAGGGTGATAACAAGCTAAGGCCAGGAGGTTGCATCCTCCTCCCTCAGGGACCAGAAAGTATGTGGAGTGATTCCAAAGGCCAGAAGGCAATCCCAAGCTTGCCCAGATCCTGGGAGAAGGGCCCTGGAAAGTTAAAGGCATTCATGGGGAGAATTTGGTTGAATGTGGAACACCTAGAGCTTTGGTTCCAAGGGGATGGTCAGGTGGCTGAAATGCTATGTGCACAGGTTTGGGAACAAGTGTGCTGGTGGCAAAAATGTAAATGCCGAGCAGGGTGGGTTGAAGAAGAAGGGCTGAGAAGGAGCACACAATATCAAGAAAAAGGCATTAGACAGGTTCCTCAGGGGTGGGGGAGCCGGGCAGCAGCTCCCCATTGGGGTCTGGGTCAGGGACCAACATCTTATCCTTGCTGGAATCCCTCTGCTCTTTCTTGAACATTCTTTGATGCATCAGAGGAACAAAGAAGAGGATTACAGCCCCAATAATGGGGGGCACACCGGCAAAGTAGAAAGCCACATGGTAATCCCCAAAACAGTTGCGGAGTAGGCCTGAAAGAGAGAAGAAACACAAGTCAAGCTCAGCTTTGCTTTGCCACCCAAAGGTACTGTCTGCCTCTTCTAGGGGCTCTACCAGTGCCTATTTAGAGACTCTTAACCTTCACTGGCTTGACTCAGAAGCTCCCTCACCTTCAAGGAAGGTAATGGGCCCACAGGCCCTTGAGGTGAATGTTCATTATGAAAGAAGCTAATGAGGCTTCTCTTGATTCTACATTTGTGATTTTCATCAAGCTACACTACCTTCCAGTCACTCCTCTGCATGGAGTTAGGAGGAAACCTAGTATAAAAGAACTTCACAGAAGATGGCCAAGCTTTGTCTTGGTACACAGTGCTATTCTCCCTACCCTGCCCCACCTCTATATTGTTCTTGTGGAACAATTCAACTGAGTTCCTGTTTATTTTTTCTCTGAGTTCCCTTTCTCTGAAACTCCAATTGCCCTAAGAAGAAATTGTAGGTATATGTCTTTCTCCCCATTACAGATATGATTGGGCCTTCTGGGTTCCTCCAAGCTACCAATACCATAGATATGTTGACCACGGGATGCAGGACCTCCTCTGTTCATCTCCAGAAGCTAATATGAGGTACCACATAGGGAGGATAAGCCCAGGAACACTACCCAGGAAAGGCAAGAAGGCCCTGGGAGTTTGCTTATTCAGGAAGTAAGCAAAATAGAAAGAGTTGTAGATGCTGGGGTCCTATTGGGATCCTATTGGGATAAGCCCAGAAACACTACCCAGGAAAGGCAAGAAGGCCCTGGGCTTTTGTTTATTCAGGAAGTAAGCAAAATAGAAAGAGTTGTGGATGCTGGGGTCCTATTGGGATCAGGAGCAGGGAAGAAGCTTTCTTCCCCAAGTAAGGAGTATGTCTGTTGCACAAGAGCCTGAGTGAAAGCTTTGTGACTGTCACACGATGCTCTCATAAAACTTCACACATAAATGGTGTTCAAGGAGTGTTTGTTGATTTAGCCCATTTGACCAGCCTAAGGGAGGATACTTCATGAATCAATGTTTGTAATAAATCCCTAGAAAGTAAATGAAGTTCTATTTTCATTGGTTTTCCTATTTCTTATATTCCCTGGGATACCAACAATGCCTTTCTGGCAGGGTGGATGAGGGGTGCTGAAAGACAGTATTTCAACACTGCCTGCTACTCATTGGAGATGAGTCTCACTGGCTCAGTCCTGGAGTGTTTCCTAAATCAAATCTCTTCTACAGGCTCAGTTTCAAAGCTGGTAGACAAGGAAGAAGAGGAGGCTGTCTCTAAATTTTAACAAAAGCAGGGCCCACTTTCTCTCTTCTCAGTTCTTTTACCCAACTACTTTGAAAATAATCACTTGACTAAGGAGAGAGCAAGAAAGCATGAATCAATAGAACAGTCAAGAAGGCCAAACTCATTTTTCTCTCTACTCTGCTGGAAGGAGCCATACTCTATAGTAAAATCCCAGTGCAAGATATATAGCCATGGAAACCCATCCCCCAAATGAATCAATGTCTGTGTATTCAATGTATTCAACTGTATTCAATCTCTTCTACTACTAGTGATAAGGAGTTTCATGCAATGATAAGGTTGCTTACACAGAAAATAAGAGGAAAAGGGGCCTCAAGCAGAGGTACTCAGATGCAGAGCCCAGGGAAAACAGACTCTCTGACTGATGCCCTCTCTGGAAACCAGCCTTACCTGCAATTGGGGGTCCAGCAATCATTGGTAGGGCCATCATGCCTAGGAGGTAGCCAATGGCCTGTGAGGCCTGCATTGGGCCCACTAGCTCAAATGCGATGGGGGCCATGATGGTGATGAAGAATCCATCACACAGGCCCAGGAAGAGGCAGACAACAATGAGGCCCCCGAAGTCCCGGCACAGGGGAATCATCATGGACATCAGACCCAGGAGCAGGAAGGAGAGGACCTAGAGGAACAAGGGGCCAAGGTCATGTTTTACTGGCCATTCAAGATCACATAACAAATGGCATCTCCTTTCTCAGATTTTCATTTTTACCATCTGTAAAATGAGGCAGGGGGTGTGGGGTGTCAGGGTCAGAGAGAGCAGTTGGACTAAATAGTTACTTAAACCCTTCACTGCAAGACTTATTGCAGTGAAAGATTCAGTCTTTAAGAGAGCCCCTACTTAACTGAATATAACAAGATTTTTTTTTAAAAATGAGGGCATGGACCCTGGCCTCAGTAAGTTTATCTTTACAATCGATCCAGAGATAAAGAGAATTGCTGTTTTTGCTTTCTGATCCTCTGGCTGCCCCAGAGATCAGGGCCTGGGTTCAGAACATATTGATGTTCTCAGAACCAAGTAAGGTGTGGAAAAAGGAAAGGGAGGAGGTGAGGATGGCTTGAGTGATGATTAGCTGGGGACTAACAGTGGAAGGTACAGCTTCCTAAAATGGGGAGGAGGTGAAGCCCATTTTTGTGGGGGTAGATTTAGGAAAAAGACCATTGGGAGTTCACCCAGGTTCCTTATGCTTTGAGAAATGGGACACATCATCTTCATCAGACATCCTAACATGGCTCTAGGGGCCCCTGGGCTTGGCTGGACACCCCAGAAGACAAAGAGGGGACTTTCAGGGGAACCAAGCTAGTAAGAGGGTATCTAGGGAGCTTGTAGCCAGCCCAGGAGCACTGATTAGCCACTGGGTTTTTTAGGGGGGCTGAGAAAAATGACTCCAAAACAAACTGTCTTTCCAGAGACTGTTTTCCACCCTCAACAGGGATAATAGACACTGGAAACACAGCAGATCTTTTTTTTTTTGGTACTGGGGATCCAACTCGGGTCCTTGCGCTTGTGAGGCAGGCGGCAGAACCACTGAGCTAAATCCCCAGCCCCACAGCAGATCTTTTGATTAAGGTTATGTACAATCTGCCTGTGAGCTAGACTGAAGATCTGGGCTGTAGGCAGAGAAAGGAACCCCCCCCTCCCCCATTTATTTTCCATCCAACTCTTTCTGCCGGCAGAGCAAGTTCATCTCAGGGCCAGGGATAAGACCTGATCTGTTTACTAAGGCCTTAAGAGGGCCAAGGATTTCCCAATAATTCCTGGTTGGCCAATAAGCAGGATAATTTACCTAAATACATGGAAGGAGTTGGAGTCAAGTCTTCTTTAGGCTCTAAAGATTTTCTGTGTTGTTGCTGATGCTGGGTTTGTTAGATTGATCAACTGGTTTTGGGGAAGGATAATGTCATCTGAGGAATGCCATCTGAGGACATCTCTTTGTTGGGGGAACTTTGAACTTTGCCCAGGCTGTTTTGACATAGCTAGACAGAGGCTAGGAATAAGAACCGAGGCATCTCAGTTTCTCCTTTAGGAAATTCACACACAACTATGTAATGAAACCAGATCCACCTATCGAACAAGATTGTTATGGAAATTAAGAGTTAACAGCATTTATATAACACAAAGAATCCAATTAACTGATTTTAATCAGTTCTAATTGCTAACTCATTGTATCTAGTTGCCTTTTAACATCCTCCATGATGCATTGCTAAGATTTAGAAATTTAAAAAAAATCATTGGAACTGAAAATCTGGCCTCAAGAAGTGGTTCACAGTGAGGCTATCTTGAAAGTTTATCTCCCAGGAAATCCCTGAAAGCACTTCCAAGGGGACTTTCACTAAATTCACAGCAGGAATTTCTGTTTCTGATGGATCTAGATGCTTTCCTAAATATCAGAGGTGTATTGGACAAGGACGGGATTACTTTCTTTTCCAACAGACTGTGCTGCAGCTAGATGCCACTTGTACCTGTCTTTACCAATAGTAGGAACCACAAGGTCTCATGGAGTGATGGTGAACCTTTTAGAGCTTTCAGTGATAACAGTCTGCCGTGGCATATGTGCCATAGGTTTGCTACCACTGCTCCAGTGCATGGCTCTTCAGAACTACAGGCTGTGTACCTCCTTTCCTCTCCCAGGCCTGTACTCATGCATCTGACCCAGGGAGAAAAGAAGTCAATTCCTGTGATGAAGTATCTTGAGAAATGCAAGAGAAAGGAAAAGTTCATCCATTCTCTTCTTCTCTTGGCCTGTACAATCAATTTATAAAATGAGAGAGCTGGACTACAAGTTGATGATTATATGTTTCATTTATAATATTCTAAGATTATTTGATATTTTTCTAAGGGTAAAATGAGGTCAAGTAAGAGTAAGGAAAAAGAGCAGGACCAGATAGTGGGCAGGGAAAGTTAGCAGAAACACTGGATTTTTGCCTAGCTCGGTTTCTAACTAGTTATGCCTACCTGTGCCTTGGAACTCCTGCTGCACAATGGAAAGCAAAAGCTGCTTGGACCCTACCCCTCTCCTATCAACTGTGATGAGAAGCACATGAACTATATGGCTAGGCAGAGGCTGTTGCCTTGCCACAAGATAAAGTCCTGGCTTGATGCCAGATTATCCTGATTTCTCAAACCCCGTGGCAGGAAGATATATCTGTGAGGGTCAAGCAAAACAGGCTGGGAGAGCACATATACTCTTATGCAAAAAGCCACCCAGTTCTTCTGATATTTGCACAGGGATTCAAAAATTCCTAATTGGTTTATCTCAATCATGGTCTCTGGGTTTGTACTTGGACAAGTCACTTATCTCTGAGCCTTGGCTCTGTCATCCATCATTTAGGGTAAGGTGGAATATAAGGGTGTTGCATAAGAGTTCAGCTCTATCATGACTATCTGAGAAGGCTTTTCTTCAGTTTCTTCTTGTTTTTGTTTTTTTTTTGGTACCAGGGATCAAACTCGGGTCCTTGCACTTGTATTGCAGGCGGTGAAACCACTGAGCTAAATCCCTGGCCCTTCAGTTTCTTCTTTAGTGCAACCGGAGGTTGGACTTGGTAAGACCACATGGACACACCCAGCTTTGACAAAGCAGATTCACCAGCTCTTGCAAACTAACACAGTGTTAAGCACAACAGGAAAAATTAATCACGTCCTTATCCAAGACTCCTGAGGGTACTTAGAAATGTACTTAGGAATGTACTTAAGGCCATCAGAGATGGAGAAATCCCTGGTATGAGTATAGTCAGGGTTCTTTGAACATGGTTTCAGGGCTTTTCTAGGAGATGAGTCTAAACCAACTACTTTCCAGATGGATTATTTGTGACTACTTGCTCTCTGTGATTGCCTTTGACCCTCCACCGTGCTCTGCACTTGGCACATTGATAAACCCAACTGTAGGAGCAAAATGCATGAGCTAAGTCAGGAAGGTAGTACTGCTGTCAGGTACACAAAATTGACAACTCTTAGTAGTAATCTGTACTCAAACCAGACAAGAGCCCAGTTCACAGAAAGTGGCTTCTGAAGCACCCATGTGGCTACTGCCCATGATATAAGGAAAACTTCATCACTGTCAGAAGAATTACAACTTGGTCACACATACATATTTTTTTGATCCTCACCTGTAAAGTGACATAGGAAAAGGGAAGAATTATTGTCACTGAACAAGTGAGGAAAAGTGAAAACTAGGGAGAGATCTGGTGAGATCTGACCTTTTCTGGCACTTTTTTGGTGTCCACTGATAGGAAGGTCTTTAAAAACCAATGGTTGATGGCAATTTGCTCTAGAAGTATGAGATGTGATGGACCTGGGCCTGGAGCTAGAGGAGAGGCAGTGACCTACAGAGACTACAGATACCTAAGAGTTCCCACAGAGTGTAGGGTAGCAATGAAGTTAAGTCCTTACTGTGGTAGTGATGAAATTAGTATTTACTGTGGGCTTAGTCTAACTCTTGGCCTCAGGTTGACCTTGGTCAAGTCACAGAAGGAGCTTTCAGGTGGAGAGCCATTATTAACATAAAAAATTTCCTGTGAAACATTCTAAAGGTTCCATATACACTTTACAGTATACTCAGGATACTTGCTCCATTTTGGTGAAGGAGGCATAACAAGAATGATTGCCTTTGTTTGAAAGCAAAGGATACCAAGGCCCAGAGAATTTGATTGACTTCTCCAGGTTGCTCAAAGCTGATGCCAGATCTGTGGTCTAGGGCACTGCAGTGGTATACCCTACCATTCTATCCCAAGGCCTGGGGATAACCTGTGGCAGGAGGTAGATACAGTAGACAGGAGGTAACACTTACTTGTAAGTAGATCTTCTTAAGTCCAGGAATGGAGTCACTGATATGGCCTGACACAAGACGCCCGAGGCCTGAGGTAGCCCCAATACACACCAAAAGCACCCAGGTCTCCTTGATTTCCAAGAACTCCTCTTCAACATACTTCATCTGAAAAGCATAACATCAGAACACCCAGAACAGGAGGAGGAAGGGGAGCTGACTGATTAAATGTTGGCATATACAGGACCTTTACTGCTCACTTCTCTGGACTGAGAAAAGAGCCCTATCTCCTGTATCTCTCTCCCTTGTACCTCTGCTCCAGTACAAGTTCTCTGCCTCCTTCTAACATCTCAAAAAGTTGCCTATCCCATGGCCCTCTGGATTTTAAGCTTCTGGGATAACAGCCAAGGAGAATGGGTATCTCTAAGCTCCCTCTAAGCCCTGATGGGACAGAATATAGCCTTAACAACTGAAAAAAACCCCAAGGGTTCCTCTACATTCTCCCCACATCCTGACCCAAAACTGACAGGTTAGGGCAACATCAGGTCACCAGGGGAGAAGGATCCACCAACTTCAACTAACTCTTCCAAAATGTGTTCTAAGAAACACAAAGTTTATGGAAGCTAGCAGCGGGAATAGAACTAACAGTTCTGCGGCTCTGTAAGTTCACTGAATGTTGGGTTAAACACAACTGAATAGGTTTCTTTACTGTAGTATTTGTACCTTAAAGAGATTACTATGCATTATAAAGCTACAGAGTTGTAGTATATTATTTCCTAAACAAAATAATTTGACCATAAAGACTGGCATTGCACAGAGCACAATTCTAGAAAATCTTGTCTTGAACCATCTGGGCCAATCTCTTGCATCACAGTTATGGTCATCATCTAAAAATCTGTCTAAATGTTTTACTGTAATGGAAGCTGTGGTCCATGGACCTTCCCCTAAGGTTCCTTTGATCTATGCTTTTCCCTCTCTGGTAATCTCCAACTACTGTTTCCTTTGTTTTTTCAAACTTCTCAGCTTTGCCCTTCAGTGTTCTCCACCCACACCCCTGAACTCCAGGAAGACTGAGGGCAGCTTCTTGAGGCCAGGTGGGGTAGGCCCAGACTGGTCTTCCTCACCAGGTGTACATAGGGAACGAAGTAGCCAAGGGCCGCAGCAGCAATCCCGAAGGCCCAGATGCGGTAGGTACGTTGGCGAAAAACTCGCATGTTGAAGTACTTCCTGAGCTGAGCCAGAAAGCGCTGGTGCAAGGTGCGTACACCTCTCTTGCTTGGGGTGTCCTGGGAGCTGGGCAAGAGGGGCCGGTAGGTGAGTGAAAGCAGCATAAGGACAAACATGAAGGTACTCAGCACCTGGAAGGTTTGGGCCAGCTTGATCTTATTCCCCAACATTTTGATAAGGAAGGGAAAGGACATGGAGAAGATGCTACTCCCGGCAGACACAACACCATTGGCCAGACCCAGGCGGCGTTGGAAGTAGTGGCCCAGGATGACGAGGGATGGCTGAAAGGCGAAGGAACAGCCACAACCAAAGAGTATCCCGTAGGTGAAGTAGCGCAGGCTTAGGGAACTGTGGGAGAGACATCAAAAACTATCTTCAGCATCCTGATCAGCAAGCCATGTGCTTCCCCTTTTAGCCTCCTGAGACCTCCAACCCTCCACCCTTAACCCAAAGCCTCTCTTGCCTCTGATCCTCAGAGCAGACAAGGAATAGGGCCTTCTGACCCACATTTTGCAGATAGGGAAACAGGCTCAGTGAGGTAATTTACCCAATGTACATAATGGAGGAATAGCAAAATTTGGACTTGAATCCAGGTCTGTGTGACTCTAACATGCATCATGACACCCCATCAAAGACTGTTCGAAAGCAAGCCAGAACCATCCTATGAAAAGGCTAGATGAGGTGCTATGGGGAGTAAGTCAGTGCCCTTGGAGAGACTACTCATGTAGACAGGGTAGGGTAGACTGGTGGCCAAAGCATTTCCCCAAGTAATAGCAAAGTTCTCCAAAGAGACAAGATCCTGGAAGACTGAGAACCTCCACAGGCTCTTTAGTTTTTTTTTATGCTCAGAGCCCTTAAAATTTCAGAGAATGGCCCATAATTTCAGAGATATGCCCTCCTCAACCATGTCCAAAGTCCAGAAAGCCCAAGACCTTTCCCTCAGGCCCTAGATGATCTCCATGGATGGTATCCTGAGGTAAGAATTCTCTTTAGTTTCCAGAATACTGCCTCTGTTGCTGGGCATGGTATGGATTAGTTTCCCCAGAGTAGCCAGGCTGCTTGACAGGAAAAGAAGCCTCAAAGAAGTTTTGGGCCAACCAAAGTAAGACAGATCCTGGCTTAAAACTCTTAGGCCCTGCTGTGGCCATAAACCTCTGTTACAGAAGGCAAAATGTCAGAAGTGGAAAGACCATGGGAAGGTCAGCTTGGCCAGCTATTTGCCCTTGAACAATATTGACATAACCCAGGAAAGAGTTTTGTTTTCTTTTTGATGCCTGCATATATTTTGAAATAGTTCTTGTCTGACCACTTAATTACCCAGTACTCTTGTAGGCCAAATAGTTCTTCCCTAAAAAGAAATCCAGTCTTCATACTGAAGGTCTGGGCCTATGCTACAGAAATGATATGGTGTTAGGTTTCCAAGATAGCAACTGCCACTATTGCTTTCCATCTGTATTCACTGAACATGAGCAGGGGTTTTGGTTTCAAACAAGTGTCTCCATTTGAAACACATAGATAAAGCTAGCTGCTTCTCTTTTCTCAAGTTCCTTTGGGCCTCTCCCATGAGACTTTAGGTACCCTATTGGAATGGCATGGGATGAGGCCTTATCTAAATGAGAGGAGCAAGACCTTCAGAGAAGGGACTGTGATAGCAAAACATGAGATTTAGTTCAGGGTACTGTATGGTGTTTCTAGTTGGGCCCTAGAACTGGAGGCCACTGAGCAGGCTTGCCAAAGCCTCATCAGCAGTACCTGTACTTTGCCCTATTCCATGTCATCCAAAGGAACCCAGAGTGCTCTTTGAAACAATAGGAAGCATGACTTGGAGCTCTAGCCACAAGTAGAACCATTTATTCACTGGACGTGAAACCATCCAGAAAGTGTCTTGGCTCCGGAAATGTTCTTACAGAAAAAGCAAATGTACTCAAGGGGTCAGGGGTTGGAAAATAGAACAATTACATGAATATGCATAAAGAAGAGAGCTAGAAGACACCACATCTGTGGTGCCTCCTGTGACTGGGCCCATTTGGAAAGGAAATGGAATTCATATTTTGCTAATTTGTTTACATGTTGCTCTGCTCAGCCGCAAACAACAAGCCTTTGTAGTGCTGAGACTGAAGGTACTTCTGAGGCCTTTCTCATTTCCATGAGAAACCAGGTACTAGCTTGATGGGGGCAAATGAGGTCGACCACTAGAGGTGCCCTGAAAAGATTTGGAGCTGCTGCTCTGGGGGAACTGAGCAGGTTCCAGGCAGGACAAGGCTTTTCCTTTCTCTGTCACAGTTGGATAGGATAAAGCCAAGAAACCATTACAAGCCAAATCTGAGCTCTGCTGGAGGGCAGGATGGGCAGCTGGAAATGCTCAAGTCATAAAGAAAGCTGGATTACCATCACAGAGCCTACTTGAGGCAAAACACAATTATCATTTGTGCAGTGTGAGTGGAACCTTACACCTAGAGATCCATGGCCCTTCTCTGGGGAGTGAAGCTCAGAAAGCAAGTCTCTGGAAAGTTAGCTCTGCCCTCATTCCAGGTATATCATTATGGCCATTTCCATGTCTCCAGGCCAGCATTCTTCTACATGAGCCTAAACAGACTGGCAATAGGAGATACTATAACTTACAAAGGATCTGGCAGAAAGTCAATGGAGTTCTTTAGGAATCCCATATTTCTCCAGCTGTGATGTAGGGTCTTTATTCTCTCCTCTACCTATACACAGCTTTTGCAGGGCTGACAGGAAAGCAGAAAATGAACTGTGGCCTGTTCCTTGCCTAACACTACCAACTTCTGCCAGTAGGACCAGTGGGATTAGGGTTTGAGTTTAGTCTGTACCTTGCTAGGTTGCTCGGTTTTGGGTCTGTCCCTCAATGAGGAATATTGTTAAACATCCTTCTCATGCCCAAGATATGAATCAGTTTATACCAAGTTATCCTTCCATCAGCAACCAGAGATAACTGGAAAAGGGGCAGACATGCTAAAAAGCCTTGGGCTTAGCTGACCTCTTTTTTTCAGCATAAGATTCCTTCTGGAATTTTGGAATGCTAGGTGTTTACATGGGTTGACTCAAGTACTTCAGTCCTGAGAGGGAAAGCAAGGTCATGAGATGTGTGATACATTGAAGGGGAATAGAATGGCAGAGCTTGAAGAGTTCTGGAAAGACTATCTGGTCTAATCCTCTTATGTTACAGATAGAAAAAACTGAGGCACAGAGAATGGAATGGTATACTTCAATTGTTCCATAGCCTTTCAGTGGCTGAAACTGGGCTTGGGCCCAGATCTGTGAACTACTGGTCTTAGGCTTCTCCCAAATCTTTGGAACTCTTCGGTCCTCTTTGAGGGCATTCCCTAAAAATGTGTTCTACAAACCCTACCTAGATAAGTTCCATTTGATCATGAATCCTTTGGGGGCCTCACACAGTCATGGCCACAGGGGAGAATGTCCCTAGCTGAAGCTCCCAAATAAAGCCAATCTGCAGCCTTGGGGAAGTAGCCAGAAACCCCTAGTCTTACCTGGTGAAGGAGCTGGTATGGAGGCCAATGAAAGCAACAGCAGCCCCTGCAGTTGCTGTGATTCGGCAGCCCAAACGGTCAGTGAATATACTCACAATGGGAGAACAGAAGAAGATCATACCCATCGCGAGAGCTCCTACCCATGCTGCAAAGAAAAGAAGCACAAAGACACTGTAGCTTAATGTGGTATCTGGTAATGCTGGTGGTAGGCATTTCAGTTCTTCTCTGGCCTGTAAGAGGGGCACTGCATTAGCCTGCACTGTCAGCCTGCTGGCCCCTGATGGTCAGAGAGGTGTTCAAGCAGAGGCTAGGTATAAAACAGAATATTCTAGCCCTGGGATCAGATTTAACAGGGCCTTCAAGGGACTTGGATTCACAGATAAGGACCATGAGGATAAATTCTCAGGATCTATGGTTGGGCTTGTCTCAGTCCCTGGAACAACACTGTGAAGTTGCTAAGACTAAGGAACAGGGAAGGCCACAGACAAAAGCCTGCCAAGAGGCTATAGATATAGAGCAGATATATACAGGATATAGAGCAGATGGCAACCTAGAGATTTCTAAGGATACTGTGTAAGAGAGTCATGGAACTCTCATGCGGAAATCCTTCACCAGATCCCATGTTTGGCAAATTCCTGACTCCAAACTCAAATGAAAACAGGTTTATTTTATCTTTAAAGGCAAAGAACCTGTAACAATCCTAACCAAGGAGGAAGAAATTTGCTGCCTTGCATAGATTCTTCCAGCCCATTTTCCCTCACTCAGCTCCCCAGAAGCAAAGCCCAGACTTTATTGTCATCTTGACCCTATTTTTCTAGCTGTATTTTAGTTCCCTTAACTTTTCTTCTTTGTTTTAATTTGAAACTTTGTAATTATTTTCAGAGTTCTCCTCTAAACACATTCCAAGTCCTCATCATCATTATCATCAAAAAACCATTTAGTGTCACCTGAGCAGGGCCCTTTCTTCCCCAGTCCTCTTGCCTCTCCCCTCTTCCCTTCCTTATTTACAAAAGAGTTGTTTCCATTTTTCCTTTTCTTCTCTTTTTTCCTTTCCTTCCTTTCCCCCACCCTCTTCTTGCTAAGTTTTGAGAGCCAACTCACACCAGTCTTTTGCCAGATGTGCATTATAAATATTATCATCTTCTGAGGTCATCTTCTGGCTGTCTTCAATTGTAGAGCCCCAAGTAAGCCAGAGAAATGCATCCTGAACAAGGTTAGCCCTAGTTTTGTACCTTGGTGCCAAATAGGTTTCTCAGCTCCCTATTTGGAATCTTCATTTTGCTGGGGTCCCATCCTGATCCCTAGCTGCCTGCCTCCAAAAATATTGGCCCAGGACAGCAAGAGACCTGGCCTTTTATTATAATTTCACTTCTTATCAGCTGTCAGAGCTTAAGAAATAACAGAACATGGGCCGGGGATTTAGCTCAGTGGTTCTGGCTTCTGCCTTGCAAGCTGAGGACCTGAGTTCGATCCCCGGTACCAAAAAAAAAAAAAAAAAAAAAAAGAAAAGAAATAACAGAACACTTATCTAATCAATTTTCTCATCTGTGAAATAGGGATTAAAATTTCTGCTGTGCATTTCTAAAAGTTTTGTTAAAATGAGGATGAGATGCAACAAGAATTTTGGAGATATTAATAATCACACCATATACAAAAGCAATGCCAAATAAGTAATAAACTTAAATGCAAAATTTAAGTGTAAAATGATAGTTCTTCTAGAAAAAAGTATGAGAAAATTCTTTCTGACCTTTGGTTATGCAAAAGTTTCACAGATATTTATTTAAAAATATGACCCATAAGAGAAAATTTTGATGCATTAGAACTTATTGAAATTTAAAACTTCTGCTCTTTGAAAAAGTTATGAAAATGAAAAGTTAGGCCATAGGTTGGGGATAGTATTTATAATGCACACATCTGGGAAGAGACTGGTGTGATCTGACTTTCAAAACTCAGTAAGGGGCCTGGGATTTAGCTCAGTGGTCCCACCGCCTGCCTTGCAAGTGCAAGGCCCAGAGTTCTATCCCTGGTACCAAAAACAAAACAAAACAAAAAACAAAACAGAACAACAACAACAACGAAACTGTAAAAAGGGGAATGGGTGAAAAGAAGAAAGGGAAAAGTAAAAAAATTATAGAAGGAAAAAATGGAAACAAAGTTTTGTAAATAAGGAGGGGAAGAAGAGTTGAAGGGAGGGGAGGGAACTGGTGAAAAAAGACGAATCAAGGTATAAATAAAATTAATTTAAAAAAATCAGTGAGAACAAAGCAAACAATCCAATTTGAAATATGGGCAAAAGACTTGAATAGACATCACACACACACATGATATGAATAGCAATTAAGTGTGTGAAAAGATGCTCAACATGATTAATCATTTAAGAAATACATACTAAAATCACAGCAGAATACTGTCTCATACTCACTACAAAGGCTTTTAAAAATGACAATATCTAGTACTAGGGACGATGTGAATAAAATGGAAATCTTATACACTGCTGGTGGTATTACAAAATGGTATACTTTCTTTAAAAAACTGTTTGGCAACTTCTTACATATACCATATCCCACTGACATCCATTCCTAGGTACTTAGTCAAAATAAATGAAAACTTATCTTCATACCCAGATGGTTATAGCAGCTTTGTTTATAATTGCCAAAATCCGGCAGCAACCCAAATATATTTTGACTGGTGAATAAATAAATGAGTATACATTAATGTGGTGAAATACAGTTCAGCAATAAACAGAAATGAACTACTGATATAGACAACAACTTGGACAATTCTCAAAGGCATTATGCTAAATGAAAGAAACCAAACTCAAAACGACTCCATTGATAGGAAATTCTTGAAAAGGCAAAATTATGGAGATAGAAAAATCAGTGAGTGCCAGTGGAGAAGATGGGTGAGAGGATTGACAACAGAGGGGCATGAGGGAACTTTTTGGGATGATGAAAATGTTATATATGTTGCTTGTGGGGATGGCATTGTTTTTGGGGGTGTGGCTCATTGGGTAGACCATCTCTTTAGCATGTGAAGGGTTTAAGTTCAATCCCCAGCATCCAAAAATACCTACATGGAACTGAACATATAAAAAGCATGCATATTACTATATAAAAATTATACCTTTAAATTTGATGTTATTTTTCAAAAGAGGGCAAGGCTGGGGTTGTAGCTCAGTGACAGTGTGCTTGACATGTGTGAGGCCTTGGGTTTCATACTCAGCACAAAAAGGAAGGGGAAGGGGCAGGACAGCAGAAAATACCACTTTGAGATCTTATTTATGGTATATGTATATATTTTTCTTTGAGCCAGATGTGTGTATGTGTCTGTGGTACCGGGGGTTGAACCCAAGGACTTATGCACGTTAGGCAAGCACTCTATCACTGAACCAAGTCCCTGGACTCTCAGGCTAGATTAAAAAAAACACCTCAATTATATATCAAAGCGAAAAAATACTTAAATTCAGTAAATCATCTTATTGATATTCTATAACTAGAATTCTCTATTGCTCAGCTCTTCTGAATATCTACAATACAATGAAAACTGATGATTGGACTTGGGAAGTATATTTGTATAGTCCAAGATGATGTAAATAGTATTTAGTGTCACTTCAAAAAATTAATTTCTTTGGGCTTGGGATATAGTTTAGAGGTAGAGAACTTGGCTAGCATATACGAGGCCCTGGATTCAATCCCTAATACCAGAAAAAAATCAATCTATTTAATTCTTTTTTTGGTACCACGGATCGAACTCAGGACCTTGCACTTGCAAGGTGGGTGGCAGAACCACTGAGCTAAATCCCTGGCCCCAATCTGTTTAATTTTTAAAACATTCTATTTTGAAATAATTATTAATTCACAGGAAATAGTTAAGGTAGCTTAGAGAGGTTCCATGAACCTTTCACCCACTTTGCCTTTATGTAACTATGAATAGTACCATATCAAAACAAGGAAAATAGCAGTAGTATAATTCATGTGTATAGTTCTATGTCATTTTATTTTTGGTACTGGGGATTGAACTCTGGACCTTGCACTTGCGAGGCAGGCACCAGAACCACTGAGCTAAATCCCCGGCCTCTGTCATGTTATCATGTGCAGATTCCTGAAACCATCACAATCAAGATACACAACCATTGGAACACCACAAAGATCTCCTTTGTGCCATTCACTTATAGTCACACCCAGGCCATTCTCTTACCATCTCTAACTGCTAACAACAATCTCTAATTTGTTTTCTCTCTCTGTAATATTTTTATTTCAATGAAGTTATATAACTGGAGTCATATAGTATTTAAGCTTTGATATTGATATTTTAGGCCCAGCACATTCCCTGAAAATACATATTTAAAGTGGGTTTTGTATAGACAACATAGTGGATCATGGCTTTGTTTTTCCTATTCTACTCCACCAATCCCTTTTAATTTTTTTTTGTATTAAATTCTTTTATTGGTACATTGTAGGTATACAACACAATTACATTTCTCATTGGGAATTGTACCTATATATAATGCATCTT
>NW_004624836.1:6608056-6629710 GCF_000247695.1 Heterocephalus glaber | reverse complement strand
CCACCTCACTCCAGAAAGAATGGCTGCTATCATGAAATCAACCAATAACAAATGCTGGCGGGGCTGTGGGGAAAGAGGAACCCTGCTCCATTGCTCGTGGGAGTGTAGACTGGTGCAACCACTGTGGAAATCAATCTGGAGACACCTCTAATAATTAGGAGTGGAAGTCCCATTTGACCCAGCTATCCTCCTTCTGGGTATATTCCCAAAATAATTAATAGCATGGTACCACAGCAATATATGTGCACCCACGTTTATAACAGCAGTTTGTAATAGCCTAATTCTTGGAAACAACCCAAATGCCCATCAACTGATGAATGGATAAAAAAGACGTGTTTTTAAGAAATATAATGGGGTATTCTTCAGCTGCAAAGAAGGATAAATTTGAGACCTTTCTAGGTAAATGGATGCACCTAGAGGCCATACTCTTAAGTGAAATAAATTGGACACACATGTGTAAATATCGCATTATCTCTCTGGTGTGAGAAACCGAAAGTATGAATAAGGACAAAAATATATACGAGATATTGTGAAACAGGACAAAATTGTTCAAAATTATACTGAGTGTGAGATACTTTGTTAATAATTAAAATTTTTTTTGCAAAAATGTATAATATTATTAGGATATGAGTTGAGAGATAGATTAGCAAAGAAAACATATTCTTTTAAGATCATGATACACAGTGTGTTTACCATTGTTATCCTCTAGTTATTTTTGTTATAAAAAACAGTTTTTCATAGAATGGCTTTCATATTTTCTTCATTAATATTTACTTGTATTACATTAAATTAAAATTAAAAAATTAAAAACAAAACAAAAAACTCCACAAAGCTACAGTGACAAAAGCAGTCTGGTACTGGAACAAAACAAAACAAAACAAAAACGAACATACAGAATAGAAGATGCAGAAACAACTCTAGACACATTTTGCTATCTTGTCTTTGACAAAGGGGCCAAACACTTTCACTGGAAGAAAAATAGCCTCTTTAACAAATGGTGTGGGGAAAACTGGCTTTTCACATTCTGAAGATTGAACCTAGACCCATATCTTTTACTATGCACTAATTTAAAATAGAAATGGATCAAACATTTAAATATTAAAATGGAACTGCTTAATCTGCTGGAAGATAAAATAGGTAAAACTCTTGAAGACATAGGTAAGCAAAGACTTTTTGAAGAAAACTCCAGTTTTACAGGAAATATTACAATAAATCAACAAATAACATAGCATCAAATTAAAAAGCAAAGGAAACCACCAACAGAGTGAAGAGACAACTTACATAATGGGAAAATATTTTGCCAGCTACTCCTCTGACAGAAGACTAATATGTAGAATATATAAAGAACTCAGAAACATAGATTTTCCCCCAAATTTGGAGACTCAATTCAAAAAATCAGCATTTTGGATGAATAAACACTTCTTAGATGAAGAAATACAAATGTCCAGTAAGTTAATAAAAAAGCTCTTAACATTGCTGGCATTCACAGAAAGGCAAAATAAAATGACACAGATTCCACCTCACACCAGAATGAATGGCTATCATCAAGAAATCAACCAATAACAAATGCTGGTGAGGCTGTGAGGGAAAAAAGAACCCTTCTCCATTGTTGGTGGGAATGTAAATTGGTACAACCAATATGGAAAGCAGTATGGAGATTCCACAAAAAACTAAAACTAGAGGTCTCTGTTGACCTAGCTATTCCCCTTCTAGGTATCTTCTGAAGGAGTAAAAGTTATCATGCCATAGTAGTACATGCACACCTAAGTTTATATTAACACAATTTGTAATAGCTAAATCTTGGCAAAAGCCCATATTTTCATCAACAGATGAATGGATAAAGAAAAAATGGTATTTGTATACAACAGAGTACTATTCTGCCATAAGGAAGAATAAATTTGAAACGTTTTAAAATAAATAGATGCACCTTGAGACCATAATCCTAAGTGAAATTAAGCAGATACACAAATTTAAATATAAGGAGCAAAATGGAGGGTAGACATGAGGAAGTAGGAAGAACTTGTTTAAATGGGAAGAGGAGCATGAGATCAGTGGAGGGGGGAGAGAAGATAGGAAAAAGGGATATAAAGGGGAAAAGTGAAAGAAAATATGCAAAAAGAACTTTTGTAAACTTGGAGGGGAAGAAAGGTTGGAGGGAGATGATAAAAAGAATTAAGATGTGCTATGTACATGTACAGATTTCCATGATGAATGTGATTGTTATGTACTGCAAAATGTACTAATAAAAAATCTACAAAAGAAAGTTTTTAGAATGCCATTTTCATTGATTGATAGTGCATTTGAGTGTATCATTTTGTATGACTTTTTAAGAGGATACTATAAAAAAGTACTTGAAGAAGCTGTATTATATGTATATAATCAAGAGACTACTGCTCTTGATATTTTAATGGTTTGGGTAGAGTGTAGAAACCTAAATATAACTGTATCAAATATTTCCTCTGTATACATTGGTAACCACATCAGGTATTATAATTTTTTTCTGTTGAACATAATTTAGAACACAAAAAGAGAAGAACAATCCGTTATATTTACTCATAATTTTCCCTTTTTCACTGCTATTCATTCTTGTTCCAAGACTCCTTTTTTGATTATTTTCTAGTTCTAAAGCTTTCTTTAGGCATTCTTTTAAGGTAAGCTTGTTACCAACAAATTCTTTTAGTTTTTTTTCATGTGAGAATGTTTTGACTGCCTTCATTTGTAAAAGATATTTTCACTGGGTTGACAGATATTTTCTTTCAGTGCTTAATATTGTGCCACTTCCTTTTACCCTCCATGGTTTCTGATCAGAAATTCACATAATTTGAATTGTTTTTCACTTAGAGTTAAGGTGTTTGTCTTTCACTGTATTCAAGATTATTTTGAGTGTATATGTATTTGTGTGTGTGTGTGTGTGTGCGTCTGTGTTTAGTTTTTAAAAATTTGCATTGTAATAGATTTCTTGAAGTTCATCCTTTTTGGGATTCATAATGTCTTTTGTCATATTTGGGGTTTTTCAGCAATTAATTCTTTGAATACTTTAGTACTCAAGTACCTTTGTTCTCCTTTTTTGTGCCTTTTTTTCTCTCCTGCTGAAAATCTTCTGATAACAGGAACATTAGATCTTTTGTTATAACCCTACACCCCAGAGCCTCTGTTTTTTGCTTTTGTATATTTTTTTGGTATTGGGGGTTGAACTCAGGGCCTTTACACTGAGCTACATCCCCACCCCCTTTTTATCTTTTATTTTGAGCACTGGGTCTCAGTAAGTTGTGCAGGCTGGGCTTGAATTTTCTATCCTTCCCCCTCAGTCTCCCAGAGTACTGGGATTATAGGCTTGTGCCACTACACCTGGCTCTTCATTTTTAAAAATCATTTTTTTCTCTGTTGTTCAGATTGAATAATCTCATTGTCCTATCTTCAAACTCACCAATTCTTTCTTCTGTCCTTTCTTCTGCTGCACAGCCTATTCAGGTTATTTGATTTTGTTTATTGTATTTTTCAATTCTGAAAATTTTATTTGTTTCATCTTTATACCTTAAACTTATTTGCTGAGACTGTATTTTTTCATTTTTTTTCAAGTATGATTGTAATGGCTTGTTAAAGCATTTTTATGATAGCTTTCAAATCCTTGCCAAATAATTCTAATTTCTGTGTCATCTTGCTGTTGGTGTCAGTTGATGGTCTTTGTTCATTGAAGTCAAGATTTTCCTTGTCCCTTGTGCGACAAGTGATTTTCTATTATATTCTAGGCACTTTGGATACTATGTTATGGGATTCTGGATGTCAAGTCTTGTGTTTTAGCAGGCCTCCTTTGACAACATGGCAGCAAGGCACCATCTCATTACTGCCAAATTGGGGTGGAAGTCCATGTTCCTTACTCAGCCTCCATTGACACACTGTCAAGGAAAAGTGACTTGTTATTGCTGAGCGGGGAGGCATGTTCAACATCTCCACTAGAATTCTTCTGATACCTCCCTGGTTAGTTAAGGTAAAGGTTCCTTGTTACTATTTCCTCTGTGGCCTCAATTGACATTATACTAAGTGATGGTGGAAGTCCCAATGTCCTATTTGGTCTTCACTGACACCACCTTGGCACCTTGCCAGGAACAGGTGGGGTGGTCAGAGGTTACAGTCTGGCAAGGATGAAAGTCCAGCTTCCTATGTGGTCTTCACTGACACCATGGGGAGTGAGGTAGGCCTTGCTACTGCTGAGAGGGGAGAAAATTCCTGGCTCTCTGCTCAATTTTCTCTGACACCATCTCAGCATGTGACATGTTGGGGAACCTTGTTACAACTGACTAAGTATAAAAGTCCAGGCTCCCTCTTAGGCCTCTATTGATAAGTAATGAGCAAGGTGCATTTTACCCTATGGAGTTTCACTGGACTACAGGAGTTATGGTCTAAAGGTTCTCTGACTTTCCAGGCAGCCCCTTTCTTGGTCCTTTAGCCACAGAAATCAGGCTTTTCTTGGGATATTTTATGGGCTGCTTACATTGACATTCTGGGTTTCTTACTTCCTTAGCTCCAGATTTAAGACATATGTAGCAAAAAGAATACCTAGGCAATTCACCCCCATATCATTCTTCCAACCCTGAGATTATTAGTCCATCCACCTTCTTTGCATCTTTTTTCAGTTTTCTTAATCTGTGTTATATATAATGCCTAGCATATTTAGTTGTATTTCATGGGAGGAATAGGAAAAATTCCCTTGATAAGGGCTGGGGATTTAGCTCAGTGACGTCATGCCTGTCTCACAAGCACAAGGTCCTGAGTTCAATCCCCAGTACCAAAAAAAATTGCCTTGATATAGTTATTAATTCTAAATGTATATATTTTAAAATGAAGTCATTCATGTATGTTGTTAATTTATTGAACAGCTATTTAACATACTTTCTGGCCCAGACAAATGGCTATCACATAGGCATTGAGAAGGCTCAATGAATGATGGATGTAGTTCTTAGCTTCAAGGATCTGATAGGGAACATGATTTTTAAATAGGGCAATAAAATTTACACATCTCAAGGTTCATGACCAGAATAAAATTTTCTATTTAAAGATTTTCAGAAAAGTCAAACATTCCAAGTGAAAGAAAACTTGTTATATTAAAGGAAAGAAAGATAACTAATACTGTAAATGACTGAAGAATAGCATGATAAAAGACACAAGACTTGATTGTTAGTGAAATAGGTTATCAGAGAAAATTTAGTAAGAGAAAAATAAGCGATGACTACCTGAAAAAAATAAAAGAATAACAACGATGTTGACAATTATAAACATATTGATAATAAATGAACATTATTAGTTGCTTTTCACTTTTCCTTGTTTCTTTTTTGTTTTTGTTAGTATTGGAGATTGAATCCAGGGTCTCACATATGCTAGACAAATGCTCCACACACCACTGGGCTACATTCCCAGTGCTTTTAAAATATTTTTTATTTAGAGACATGCTCTCACTGTGTTCCCCAGGCTGGCCTAGAACTCTTGGGCTCAAGTGATCCTTCTACCTAAGCCTTTCAAGTAGCTGGAACTACAGGCATGTGCCACTGTATTAGGTCATGATCTTTACTTTTCTTGGATTCAGTTTGTTTTTTGAAAAATATAAGGAGAGCACAAGTTTTCTAGAATGTTGACAGTTTTTGAATCTGGACTCAAAGCTAGGGAGTTTCTATTGTTCCCCATAATTACCTCTGCTTCCTTATGGGGAAGACAAAGAGATTTCAATAAAGCAGCTGAGATTGTGTGGGGGAGTTGAGAAAGATAAAAGTAAGATTTTAATAGAAGACACACCATTTTTCTAAACAGACTTCTAAACCATTTTTCTAAACAGACCTCTAAAATTAGAGGTGGAATTGCATAACTTTCTACGCGGCAGAGAATATTATTTTCAATCCATAGCTATGCAAATGCAAAGCAAGTGCCTAATTTGTTCCAGTAGTTCCTACCCTTCTTTTCAACATCAACCACTACCTCCAGGAGAATGAGAATGTTGGTCCCCAAAGGACTACACTTGAAATGGACAGAATGTCTATATTCAGCAGGCTGCCTCCTCCATTCCTTCTGTAAGCTCCTGTAGCCAATAGGGGTTCTGTTGAGCCTGGACAACACAAAGTCAGAACCCTGACCTGAACTTTTTAGCTCTATTCTGGACCCATTGGCCCTCAATTTCTTCAACCTCAAAGTTTTTCACTGAAGTACCCAATTAGTAACCAGTGCCCTGGATCCTTACCCAGTCACTCAGGCAATGTCTTTGAAGTACAGAAAGACACACAGAAAAGAGCTCAAATGTGAGACCAAATTCCTTATTCCATGGTTGCCAAAAACCAAGCACTCCAAGGTCTCCTCGAGTTAAATGAGGGAGAGATGGATGCCAAGAGCCAAACTCTCCAAATAAATTGCAGACCTCCAGAAATTCCTGTTATTGTGGAAAACTAACAAAAGCTTAAATGAGGTAATGATGGAGCAAATCCAAACTAGGGTCAAAGAGAGGAGTAAGGGGAAGATGGGAGAGAGGTAAGAAAAAGTGACATGTGGGTAAAAATGGTTCAACTCAAGAGCTTGTTTCCTGACAAGCAGCATTGTTTAATAAAAGGACAGCAAATAGGATTAAGAGACCTTAATTTTAGGCTTAGCTATCCATCTGCTATATTCAATGCTAAGTGGAAAGAACAGCACCATGGATTGAAGTCTGTATTGCTAGAAAAATTCACCTCCTTCTGTCTCATCTCCACATTTCCTCAGAGTTCCCAGAGCTTGATCAAGAGTCTAAATATAGTTGGGATAAGTGAGAGTGCTTAGAATGGTGCAAGTACAGCAGGTGGTGAGTGTGGGGTGTGTGACAGGCAGTTCAGGACTGTAATGAGAGTATGCTGACATACCTGGCCAGGTGGTCAGCACTCATCAGTTGGAGGACCAAAAGCATCAGTGAACACATTTAAAAGGAGGTAGCTGAAAGCACTTCTGAGGGCAGCTGAGAAGCTCCAGAGGGGAAAAATGCAACATTCTGGGGACTGAGCTGACAGAGCCATGACCTTTATTCTCTCTCTGTGGCTGACAAGGAGAGTTATCTACCAGTGAGCTTCATCTATTAGCTATAATAAATGATTGACCCATGCACGACCCAGAGGAAAATGCTATGTAGCTATCTACCCAGTGAATAGATGAAACACTTGCTCAGGGAAGATAATTCGAAATTATTTTTCCATGTTAGATCTTTTTTATTATTCACTTCCCTTCTGCTTCTTCCTTCTTTTTTCTCTCTCCCCTTCCTCTTTCCCACTCCCCTCCCACTCCCACCTCCACCATCTCCTCCTCCTCCTGCTCCTTTCACCTCATGGTTGGGATCAAACCCAGGGTCTCACTCATGCTAAAGAGGTGCTTTACCACTGAACTACACCTCCAGCCCCCACCTTTCATTTTCTACCAAACATGTTGAAAAGCTCTTTATTCTACTTTCTAATTTCTTTAAAGCCCATTTACTTTGGTAGCTACTCACCATTCATTCATTGTGTCTAGAGCTGTACTCCAGATTCATGGTAAGCCTTTGTTTAAAAAGTCTAAAATTATGTTCATATATTTATTATGGCCTTTGATCCTTTTAGTATTTTTATTTTTTCTTTATCAAAATGTAGTGTTTATTCTGGTATAGCACAACAATACTTTTCCGAGCATTCAAATTGACACAAACTCCATTTTTATACTTACACACTTTCTCTCAGCACATGCTAATTTTGATGGGCTACTTCCTTTTTGGCAGGAGAGAATACTGGGAATTGAACCCAGGGGTGCTCAACCACTGAGCTACAACCCCAGCCCTTTTTCTGTCTCAGCCTACTGAGTATTTAGGATTACAGGAGTACACCATCAAGGGTGTGGGCTACTTGCTCTTGAGTGTCACAACTTTTCAAGTTGAATCACTAAATATAAGTCAACTTGTTAGTCCCATATTTGGCCATTTGGCCTTCTTTCCCGTGCTGCTACTGTATATTTAATTTTCAGTGTAAGAAAATTTAGAATTCTAGTTTCTAATTTACAGATGGTCAGGCTGAGGCCAAGAGAGGTTCACACTTTGGAGTGGCATGTCAAGTCTGAAATAGCAGGCCAACTCCTGCCCCAGTCCTTTAGGGTTTTGATTTGGCACTCATTGGTCTTAAACAATAGTCAGTTATCTACTGTAGTAGTTAAGACAGATCATAGATGGTTACTTGACCCAAATCCATGGGTGCTGGGAGAAATGAATTGAAACAGTTTCTTCTGAAGAGGCTGGCTTGCCATCTATAGACTTGGATTGTCAGACATTCATCTGATAGAGGGTATGAAGAAAAGGTAACACAGAAAGACAAGAAATAAAAAGATGGAAAAAAAGACACATCTAAACAGAAAGATAAAATTAGAAACAGAATGATAAAGATGAAAAGGCCTTTAAAAAATCATAGAAGGACCAAATAAGATGGCCTCATGGATGAATTTCAAATATTTAAGGATGAAATGATACCAATTCTACACATTCTTCCCCAGAATGTGAAGAAACACTTTCCAGCTTACTCTATGAGGCCAGTATTGCCCTAATGCAAAAACCAGATAAAGACATCACAAAAAAGTACAAATGTGCCTCAAAAACACAGATTTCTAAAAAATCCCTTAACAACAGTTTAGCAAATTAAATTCAACAATACATAAAAAAGATAAACCATCATGACCAAGTAGGATTAATCTCAGAAATTTAAGGTTAGTTTAATATCCAAAAATCATTCAATGTAGTATACAATTATTAACAGACTAAAAATAAAAAATCATGTCAATAGATGAAGTAAAAACATTTGACAAAATTCAATATCCTCTCAAAGTAAACAAAACAAAACAAAAAACTTGAGGATCCAACATGGCTGACTAGAGGAGTCATGTTGGAGATGCTCAGGGAAGATCAACTAAAAACACAGGTAACTGGAAGTGAGGAAGAGACTTACACCCTGGTTCAGAAAATCAATTTGAAAGATGTATATAGATCAAAGCAAATGTAGTTAAAAAGAGGGGAATTGGTTCCACCAGGGCCAGTCTGCATGGCCCTTACTCTCATTCATCCTGGGAGCCCCCATCCTCAGAATTTCCCAAATAGCTGGAGGGAACTAAGTAGTGCTACAGAGACTAGTCTCCTAAGACAGACTTTGGGTGCATGGACCCCTTCTCCACATAATTCCCCTCTCTAAACACTGAGGAAGCTGCAATCCTGCAGCATTTTGCCAGCACTCACCAAGCACAGAGGAAGGTGCTTCCCCAGGCAGTGAGAGGATAAACAAGTGAATAGTGACCATTGAGTTCACCCAGCTGCTTGTGCCTTCCTGAGTCACCCTAGGGCATCCCACATCAGTACTGAACCCATCTGGGTCCCCACTGAGTGCCCTAGGCCTGTGCAAGTCTGCCTGGCACCTCAAGATTTTCCCACACCCATCAAGGTCACTGTCTGGCAAACAGAACTGACACCAGATGCATTTGAGTGTGTGCCTGACATTGCAGGCTCACTTGACTCAGCACCCACAGTCTGTGCCCTCCCTGAGCTTGCTAGAATCTCCACCTGGCATTCATCATCAGTCTTGGGCAGCCTGGATCTCCACTGTGTGCCCTGGACCCACTTGAATCTCTGCCTCTTGCCCTGGGCTGGCCTGAGCCTCCACTCAGTGCTATGTACCCCCACCTTCTCTAGGCACACCAGAGTCTCTATTTGCACCCTGTATTAGTCCCAGACACACATGGGTCTCTGCTGGGTGGCTCAAATCTGCCTTAGTCTCCACCTGGCACATGAGGCCAGTCCAACACACACTAGAGTCTCTCTGGCACTCAGCACTGATCTCAGGCCCACCTGAGTCCCTGCCTGGTGCCCCATGCCAGCTTGAATCTCTACCTAGCATCCAGTGTCCTCCCTGGGCTGGCTGAGTCTCTGGCACTCTGCATCAGTCCCAGGTCCATCTGCATCTCCTCTGAGCACCCTGGGCCCAGTTGAGCCTCCACTTGGCACTTTGAACAGGTCCCAAATTTGCTGGGGTCTCTGGCACCCAGCACTGGTCTTGGGGTCACTGGAGCCTACACTAGTTTCCTCAGGCCTGCTTGAGTCTCCACCCACTGTCCATTGCCCCACACCTTCCCTGAGCCTGTTGGAGTCTCTTTCTGGCAACCTGCATTAATCCTAGATCCACTTTAGTCCCCACAGAGTGCCCTAAGACCACTCAGTGTCTTGACTTGGTCCCACATGCAACAGAGTCTCCATCTGGCACACAGTGCTGGTCCCAGGCCCTCTTGAGTCTCTTCCTGGTGTTCCAGTCCACTTGAGCCTCCTCCCAACACCCAGCACCCTCCCTGGGCCACCTAAATCTCCACCTGTCACTCTGGGCCCACCTGAGTCTCTATCCAGGGCCACAACCCTCCCTGCACCCACCTGGGTCTCCACCTGATGCCACAAACAAGATACATGATTGCCTGAGTCTCCACCTGAAACCCTGTACCATATTGAGTCTTAGCCATGCAAACTACACCTGACACATCAAGTCTGTAAAGTATGCTACAACTCCTGGAGGGAAAAAGAGTCCCTAAACCAAGTCTGGGATCAAGGTCAGATTCTGCCTGCTGACTAAAGGGGAAAACTGAAAAGAGGGAAAATTCATGCGGCTTTTCATGCAAGCAGACCAGAACTAAGGCAAGAAGGAAATTGTTTGGACATGGGCTAAACAGCAGAGCAGACACATGGAAATTACATGTACATGTTCTTGTTGGAGTGTTTGAACTGGGTCTTCACTGGGTCTTGTTTTTTTCTTTCCCTTTTTGGAATTGATTTAGTAGTTACTTTCTCTCTTCTCCTCTCCTGATACCTTTTTTTCCAAGTCTAGCATTAACAAATATTATTTGCTTATCTTTTATTGGTACCTTCCACTTTTTAAATTCCTATCAAGTTTTTTCCCTATAATCTGCTCTTTCACAGTCACTCCCTCTTCTCTTGTATTAAGCTTCTCGCTGCTCTATTCTATTCTTTAACTCTTCAATAGCATACAAATAACCCCTTGTCTTCCCTAGTGTCTTCTCCATCTTACAGGTACACAAATATATCAGCAAGTTCTGACAAGTTTGTAGCTATACTCAATCCCAAACTATATCTCCCCCCATCCCTCCTCCTATAAGCACCTTCTTTAAATTTTCAACACTAGCCTTGAATCCTAAATATAAAATGCCTCCTGATCCCCTATCCAATGTTTTACCTAATATTATTTCTCCTATTTACCTCTTCCCCTACTGACTCACACCTTTTACCTATCCCTCTCTCTCCTTCCTTCCCTTCTTCCTTTATATCTTAGCCTACAAGTAACAATACAGTATAGGTGACAAAAAGTGTAAGCGTATGGGTATGGATAAAGGGTATAAGTGAAAATGCATGATGTAATACATATTAGTGATATACGGTCAGATTTGTAGATGTTGGTATAACCAGTAATAATTCCTTCCTCACAACACAGTATTAGGGTCCAAATCATTTAAATAGCTGAAGGGATGAACAATATCTCTGGACAAATAAAGCAGCAAATGTACTATCAAAAGACAGAATTTAGCTATAAAGATCCTCATATCAACTACAGTCACTCCTCACTCTACTAGATCTCAATCTGCAGCTTCCAAAGGAGAGAATATATATATATATAAATGTACACAGGAATATGGGAAAAATGCAACAAAAGTCCCCCCACGGTCTCCCAACTTTTTCAAAGTAGATTTAAGAGGCACAGATGGAGACAAAAGCAAAAGAAAATAGCAGAGCTTTACAAAAAGTTTAAAGAAGAGATGAAGAATTTTGACAAGGTCAAAGAAGAAATGACCCAAAAGTTTATGGAATTATCACTCAAAATGCTCAATGTAGCTTTGAAGGAAAAAGTAAAAATTTTGAAGAGCTAACTAAAACTGTTCAAAATAGGAGTGACAAATTTGCCAATGTTATAGAATCTACAAAATGGTATCAGACAGAAATACATGAAATAAAAAACTATAGAATAAATACATTGCAGAAATGACCAATGTGAAGGCAGAGTGTCTGAAATGGAGGACAAAATGGGAAATTATGATGAACTACTCAAAGAAGCCATAAAAAAGAGGACAAGAAAAACACCATACAGGATCTGCTAGATGATAAGAAGTCCAACCTAAGGCTAAGTGGAGTTATAGAAAATCTAGAAAATAACACAGAAAAATTACAAGTTTTTTACAGAAATCATAATAGAAATTTCCCCAAATATGAGAAGAGTTCAACATACAAGTAAGCAAGTCTTCCAGAACATCAAACAACTATGAGGAAAGTGGAAACTCATCATAATTAAAACACATATAATTACATTTTAAATTGCCAGATAGCTACCCCTAAAACAGAATTTTAAAGCAGTCAGAGACAAACAAAAAGAATCACATATAAGGATAAAACTATCAGAAATACAGCGGACTTCTCAACATAAACCTTAAAGGCCAGAAGAGTTCACAGTAAAGTATTTCTGCCCCTAAGAGCAAACAACTTCCAACCCTGATTATCATAACAAGCAAAACTGTCTTGTAAAATAGATGAAGAAATAAGGACATTTCATGAAAAAGGACAATGCAAGTGATTTATGATTATTAACCAGCACTCCAGAAAATATTCAAGAATATCCTAGACATGGACAATGAAGCCAAAAAAGCTAAAAATGAAAATACCAAGCAAGGTCAATGGATAACATCAACAATTAAAGATGACAGGGGAAAAAAAAGGAGTCACCAACAGAGAGAAAGAGCACAATGATAGCTACTAACCAGTACTTCTCCGTAACATGCTAATGACCTCAACTCTCCCATTAAAAGCCACAGATTGGCAGACTGGATAAAAAAAACAGAATATAGGGCTGGGGATTTAGCTCAGTGGTTTCGCCGCCTGCTGCGCAAGTGCAAGGACCCGAGTTTGATCCCTGGTACCAAAAAAAAAAAAAAAGAAAAAAAACCAAACAGAATATAACTGTTGCATTCAAGAAACTCATCTAATCCCTAAAAATTCATAGGGCAAAAATCAAAAGATGGAAAATGGTATTTCATGCACTGGGACCCTGAAAACAAGTAGGGGTAGCAATTTTAATCTCCGATAATATGAACTTCAAACTAAAATTGATACAAAGAGACAAAGAAGGTCATTACATACTAGTTAAGGTAATAATCACACATTGATAAATGTGGGTGATAACATAGAGAATTATTGATAACATTGATAAATATATATGCAGCAAATACTGGAGCACCTATCTTCATAAAACAAATACTGCTGAACAGTAAAAAGACCAAATAAATACTATTGCAATTACATTGATAACATTGATAAATGTTAAATACTAATGCAAACATAGTGGGGGATCTTGTTACCCCAATTTCACCAATAGGGATCAACTAAATGAAAAAAACCAATAAAGAAATATCAGACCTCGACCACACCCTTGAACATATGGACTTAATAGATATCTACAGAGTAGTCCATTCTTCTAAAACAGAGTATACATTCTTTTCTACAGTGCATAGTACTTTCTCCAAAATAGATCACACAACAGTCCACAAACCCTGCTTAAATAAATTTAAAAAATTGAAATCATCCCACATTTACTATCAGACCACTGTGCAATGAAAATAGAAATTCATCACAGAAGAAAATTCAGAAAATAAATAACACATACCTGAACTCCCAATGGGTCACAGAAGAAATCAAGAAAAAAATTAAGCAATTTCTGAAAGTTAATGACAATGCTGATATAATACACTAAAACCTCTGGGACAAATGAAATCAATCCTAAAAGGAAAGTTCATTGCAAACAATGGTCACATTAGGAAAACAGAGAGCATTCAAATAAATAACCTTATCAGGAACCTTAAGATACTTGAAAAACAACAATAATCCAGGCCCACACTTAAATTAAGGAGGGAAATCATACAGATTAGAGAAGAAATCAATGAAATTGAGACTAAAATACAAAGAGTCAATGAATTGAAGAGTTGGTTCTTTGAAAGAGTAAAGAAAGTAGATAAACCTTTGGCTAAACTTACCAAGAAAAAGAGAAAAGACTCACATCAATGAGATTAGAAATGAAAAAGATGAAATCACAGCAGACACTATTGAAATCCAGAAGATAATTAGTAACTATTTCAAAAAATTGTATTCTATGAAACTGGAAAATTTTGAAGTGGACTGATTTCCAGACTCATATAAATTACTATAGTTAACCCAGGAAGAAATAAAACAGAAATAAAATACAAATCAATGACAAGCAATGAAATTGAGACAGTAATAAATAACCTACCAACTAAAAAAGGTCCAGGACCTACTGGATTCACTGCTGAATTCTACAAAACCTTTAAGGATATTACATTGCTTATACTCCTCAAAGACCTTCAAAAAATTGAAAGGGACAGAGTGCTTCCAAACACATTGATGAAAGCCAGTATCACTCTGATTTCAAAACCAGATAAAGACCCAACTGAAAAAGAAAACTTCAGGCCAATCACCTTAATGAACATAGATGCAAAAATCAACGATAAGATATTAGTAAATAGAATGCAACACATCATCAAAAAGTTCATACATCATGATCAAGTAGGTTTCATCCCAGAGATGCAAGAATAATTCACATATGCAAATCAATAAATGTAATATATCACATAAACAGGAGCAACATAAAAAAACCACAGGATCATATCAATAGCTGCAGAAAAGGCTTTTGACAAAATCCAACACCCCATTCATAATAAGAACTGTGAAGAAAATAGGCATAGAAGAACCATACCTGAATTTAATAAAAAGCTATTTATGGCAAACCAATGGCAACATCACATTAAAAGGAAGACGGCTGAAAGCTTTCCCTCTAAAATCAGGAACAAGACAAGGATACCCATTATTATCACTTCTATTCAACATAGTACTCAAAATATTAGCCAGAGCAATCAGACAAGAGAAAGAAATGAAAGAGATAAATATAGGAAAGGAAGAACTCAAATTATCAATGTGTGCAGATGACATGATACTCTACATAGAAGACCCAAAGAATTACACCAAAAACTCTTAGAATTAATATCCAAATTCATCAGTGTAGCAAGATACAAAATCAACACACAAAAATCAATAGCATTTCTGTACATCAATAATGAACTCAATGAGAAAGAAATTATGAAAACAATACCATTCAGGGTAGCATCAAGAAAAAAATAAATACACAGGAATTAGCTTAACCAAACAAGTGAAAGACCCCTACAAGGACATTATAGTACAGCAAGTTCTCAATTTATGAATGAGCTCCATTCTGGGAGAATTGTTCGTAGGTTGAATTTGTTTGTAAACTGACAAAGTGAGCCTTATATATTACACGTGTGAAAGTTTGCAATCAAATGCTTGTAAGTCAGGGACTTACTGTACTCTGAAAAAGGAATTTGAAGAGGAAACTAAAAAATGCAAAGATGTCCCCAATCCAGGATAGGCAGAACTAATATTGTTAAAATGGCCATAATCCCAAAACTATTATATGATTCAATGTAGTTCCAATCAAAATACCAACAACATACTTCAGAGCTCTAGAGAAAACAATCCTAAAATTTATATGGAAGAAGAAGAGTCCCAAAACAGCAAAACCAATTTTGGGCAACAAGAGCAAAGCAGGAGGCATCATAATACCTGACTTCAAGCTATACTACAAAGCAACAATGATAAAAATGGCATAAAAACAGACATGTGGATCAATGGAATAGAATAGAGGATACAGAAACATCTCCATACACATTCAGCTTTGACAAAATAATCAAAAGCACATGTTGGAGAAAAGATATCCTATTCAACAAATGCTGGTGAGAAAACTAGATATTTGTTTGCAGAAGTTTGAAATTGGGGCCATATCTCTCAACATGTACTAAACTAAAATAAAAATGGATAAAAAAATCTAAACTTTCTTTTAAAGAGAAAAGGTTTATTTAGCTCAGTTTGTAGAGGTTTCAGTGAATAATTGGCTGGCTCCAAGGCAAAGTGGCACGGCAGACAGGCATCACAGAAGAGAAACAGTTCATGGTGGGCAGAAGGTAGCAAAGCAAGCAAGGGCAAAAATCTAAACATTAAGACAGAAACACTGAACCTACTGGAAGGTTAAATAGATAATATATTTGAAATTGTAATTGTACAAAAGAATTGAAAGAGCGGTGGTCTCCAATTCTTCATGATAAGCAAGACTACCAAAGCTCACTCTTGTAATTTATGTCCCACTCAGCTCAGTTTCATCATTTTTCTAGCACAATGAGGAGCAGTAGAAGAGGATCCTTCACTCAGGCAGGCTTCAAAGGCAGCAATGGAGACACTTGTTCTTCAGGTGGGTTCTGGCTGCAGAAGTGCTCTTGGTTCAGGGCTGTGCCCATAAAGGTGCCTTGCAGTTTTCTGTCTAGAAAGCTCACCATTCACATCTTATGAGTCTGTTCAGTGGCAGAGCCTGTAGGAACAAGCAAGCCTCCAGGTGGCAGGATGTCCCAAACTTTCCAGATGACTTGGGGGCAGTCTGGCAATCTGATCATACCTTGGGGTCCAATCCACCACTCCCATTAGACCTGGCCCTTTGATCCCTGCTTGAATCCTCTTCCAGCCTCTAGGATCAAACATCTAGAAAGACTCCCCCCTGCCCTGTGTTAGTTGTCATAATGGTTCTGTTTTTCTATGTTCTCACCTATACACCCACCTCATTTCTTTTTTATTCTCAAATGTTGGTGAGCAATTTGAGAACCAGCTTTGCAGGTCATGTTTCAGTTCCTTGTATCTTATCCAGGCTACTTAAGGGGGGTAGCACTCACACCCTTAATCCTAGTGCCCTTGATCCTAGCATTGCACCATGAATCAATTTTAGCATCACACATTCTAGATCTAGCCACCTCAGAAAAAGCCCCACCTATGACTGCTCGAGGCTTTGAGGGGACATCTAAACACAAGCCATAACATTTTACCACTGGCCCTTCAAAGACTCATGTACATGCCTTTATGTAAAAACTCTCCAAGAGTTGCCAAAGTCCTAACAGTTTCAGCGTTATTGAAAAGTTCAAGTCCAAAGTCTCCTCTGAGTTTTAATGCAAACTTTTAGCTGCAAGCCTCTGTGCAAATGAAAAGAAAGCTAAGCACTTCTAACATTCAATGGTACAAGATAGCCATTTCTATTTCAAAAGTTACAAACAGGAGGATAGCAAGGAATGGGAACAAATCAAGACTAAAATACAGCAGGGCAAACATTAAGTCCCACAGTTCCACTTCTAGCATCCCAGCAATCTGTGGCAAACTGTGAACTCAAAGGGCTTGGTTGACTCTTCCCCTATGGCATTGATGGTGGTTGCAGCTCCCATAATTTCTCTCTGGGCATAGCTCTACTCCTTCCTTGCAGTTTTTCTCAGGTGATTAATGTTTTTGGATTCTCCAAACTTCTGGGGTCTGTATTGCACCTTTGGTTTCACACAGCTTCACACACTGCCTTCTCAGGGGCACACTGCCTGGCCTCCCAGGACTTTTTCTGAAATCTGGGTGGAAGCCTTCCTGACCCCACAACTTTTTCATTCTGCATGCACCTAAAACCAGCACCACATGGATAATGTCAAGGTCTGCCACCAGCTAGAGCAGTAGCCAGACTTCCTTCTGTCTTGGCTGTAGGGGTCCAGTGCCTATGAACCAAATCCTGAGGAACAACTTTGCTAGGCTGCCACCATTGTGGAACATGGTGCTCTGAGGCTCTCTTCTCAAGGCAAAGTCTTTCACTTTTGCAACTCTGAGGCTGTAGAGGCTGGAGTCCTGTTGGTTCTTGTGATATCTTCAGGCCATCTTTTCTGCTGCCTTCTTCTGAAATACTTGGCTTTTTCTTGCTAGTCTTTTCAGTGACCAATTTCTCCCATTCCATCTTTGCAGGCTACAACTTTACCAGAGGTTCCTTTCTGGCCAAACTCAAAATGTTTTAAATAATTCTGTTGGGCCCTTTGCTCTTGATTCTTAACATATATCTGGCTATAAGCCCCCAACAGTAGCCATGCCACTGCCTCAACATTAGACTGTCTTGAAAATTCTTCTGTCAGATTAATTAGTCCACCACCCTTAATCTCAGTCTCAGGAAAAGTCTCTGGACACAAGCAAAATGCGGACAAACTTTCTGCCAAGGCATAACACACATGATCTGGAGTCCAACAACCAATGCAGTCCTTCTTCCCAGCAGAAATCTCCCTAGCCTGGTTTTTACCAGCAGAATTTCCATCAACATTCTGTTCTTCTGAACTCTGACCAGAATATCCCATCTGGTACAGCCTCAGGCATTCCAGCTCTAGTTTTTTTCAGCTAGCATCTCCAAATCTTTCCTAAACCTCTGCCTTCCCACAGGCTAGCCCCAAAGGTTCCTAAACCACAGGGTCAGTTACAGTCACATCAATGACCCCATTTCTCTGGTACCAAATTCTGTCCTAATTCCTTTTCTCATTGCTGAGACAAAATACTTAACACTCATAAGTTAAGGGAGAAAAGGTTTTTTAGCTCACAGTTTGCAGAGGTTTCAATCCATAGTTGGTTGGCTACAAGACAGGGTGGCATGGCAGACAGACATCACAGAGGAGAAACAGTTCATGGCAGGCAGAAGGTATCAAAGCAAACAAGGGCAAAAATCTAAACATTAAGACAGAAACACTAAACCTACTGGAAGGTTAAATAGATAATATATTTCAAATTGTAATTGAAGGAAAGAATTTCCCAAACAGAACTCAAATTGTACAAGAAATAACATCAAGAATCAACAAATGAAATTGCATCAAATTAAAAAGCTTCTGTGCAGCAAAGAAATCAACTAGTAGAGTGAAGAGACAACTTGCAGAATGGAAAAATAATTTTGTCAGCTATTCCTCAGGCAGAGAACTAATATCTAGTATACACAAAGAACTAAAAACAAAATATACCACCTAAATTAAAAAACCCAGTCAAGAAACACGCAAATGAAAGTGATAGATACTTCTCAGAAGAAGGACAAATATGAAAAAATGCTCAACATATTTGGCCATTAAAGAAATGCAAATTAAAACAATGCTAATATTCTGCCTTTCACTAGAAATTATAGCAATCATTAAGAAGTCAAAAAATAGCAAATGCTGACATGGCTGCAGTGAAAAAGAAACCCTCCTTCATTTTTGGTGAGAATGCAAACTATTACAACCACTATGGAAATTAGCATAGAGATTTCTCAAAGAACTAAAATTAGAAATTGCATATGACCCAGCTATTCGTCTCCTAGGTTTCTTTCTCAAAGAACAAAAGCCATCACACTACAGTGATTCATGCATACCAATATTCATAGCAGCATAATTCATAACAGCTAATTTGTGGAAACTGCCTTTATACCCATAAACAGACATGGATAAATAAAATATGGTATTTATATATAATGAAATACTAATTGGACAAATTTGAGACATTTGTAGGATAATGGATGCACTTGGAAAATACAATGTTGAGTGAAATGTATCAGAGACACAGGCTGAAAGACCATGTTTCTCTCATTTGTGTAAGGCAAGGTACAAAGGAAGTGGATAGAGGATACATATAAGGAAATAAATGATGGATATAAGGAAAAGGTGGGATTCATCTCTTGAAAATAGGAAGGGTCCAGAACTCTGAGGGCAAGGAGAGAAGTGGAGGGGAAGGAAAAGTAAGGAGCATTAAGATATCCCATGTATAGGATCCTAATAATCTCATTGAGTGCAATCAATACATGTCATGAACATGAGGTAAAATTAATATCAACAAGAATGAAAATGGGGAAAGAGAATTTAGAGAAAGAAGGAGGGAGCAAAGGGAAGGAGATTTTTAAAAAGGGAAACTGACTTTATTATGTACATGTACTCCCCAAGATGACTGTAAACTTCATGCAGTATAAGCATGTACTAATAAAAAGAACTCTCAGCAATCTAGAAATAGAAGGAACTTTCTCAACCTGATAAAGGACAAACATGGAAAATCTATAGCTAATGTCATACTTAATAGGGAAAGATTGAAATCTTCCACATTACAATTAGTAATGAAGCAAGGATGTCTGCTTCACTACTTTATTTAACACTCTCCTGGAGACTGTATTATAATAAGACAAGAAGAATCAGAAGACATATGAACTGGAAATGAATAAGTAAAACTGTCTCTATTTATAGATAATGTGATTATATACCTAGAAAATTCAAAAGACTATCAAAAAGATCCTAAAATAAGTAAGTTAAGCGATCCCAGGATACAAAGTCAACATTAAAAAACTTGATCACTTTTATATCAGCAATGAATAATAAAAATCGAAATTAAAATACCATTTGCAATGTCATAAAAATTTGAAATACTTAAGAATAACTTTCACTTTAAGATAGAAAAGCACAGAGTAAAGACCAGCAGCAAATAAAGCCTCTCTAGGAACTGGATTTGAGACACCTGGAAAATAACAACTTAGTGAAGAGAAAAAGAAGTGGATCTTTAGGAATCAGGAGGGAGCCAACAGGAAAACTAAAACCTTCAGAGAATCTGGAGAAATGGAGTACAAGACAGAGAAAAGAACAAAGCAATCTGGAAAGCTAACCCTGGATCCCAGGAAGAGGAACCTGGCTCTGTAAACACAAGGTAGCCCTGGAGAGGGTCAGCAGCTCCAAGGAGAAACAACAGACTGAATCAGCACCACTAGTCCTAAGAAAAGCCCATGGCTACTGTAAACTACAAAAACACTTTGGGGTTTTACTATGAAAGTAACTCCTTCCATAAGGCAAACTAGAGTTGGACAAGAAATCCAGGGCAGTATCCACCACATTTGAGAGTTTTTAATCAGGAGCCATTTTGAGAAGGGGTTGTTTAAGACTGAGCTAAAGAACAACTTCATTTCAGAGTTTCTGAGTCACCCTGCCACAGGAACTGGGTGTTAGACAGCCTCAAGGGACAGCTGCAGATGAATCAGGCTAGACATAGACCCCCTGAGAAATCCAAGCTCAGGACAGGAAAAACATGGAGGCCCTTCCATCTATGATGAGAAACCAGGCCAGGCATATGTGGCTTACAGAGGGGTGAGGTCTGAAGTAGCTGGCACTAAGTCCAGCAGACTTATTGACTATTACCCACTCACACAGTGCCTTCATCCAACACAGAGCTCAGTGCTCTGTTTGCTTTACTTATCTGCCAACATGATTAGGGATACACCTTGGCTTGGATGGTTGTCACAGCCTGGGGTATATGGATAGAGGGGACTCTGGAGCAGAATCACCTCACAGATCCACAGATCATAAAGCTAGGCAGAAAACTTCATGACTCGGGGCACACAAGGGGACTGAATATAGCTCCTTGGGTGGACACCATTGACCAATTATAGCCAGTAGAAAAAGTGGGGCAGGATTCAGCAATCACATACAAAAACATCAGTGGGGAAAAAATAGGTATTATTAGTGACTCATATGCCTCCCTTATATCTGGTGGATTCCAATACTGCACACTGTGGAAAGAAACCACTCATTCAAAAACATGGATAAATTGTTTTGGACTCACATCTCTTTTGCTTCCTTTGGTTTTGGGTCTCTCTCTCTCTCTCTCTCTCTCTCTCTCTCTCTCTCTCTCTCTCTCTC
>NW_004624836.1:6591422-6607956 GCF_000247695.1 Heterocephalus glaber | reverse complement strand
AATATAGGGCTGGGGATTTAGCTCAGTGGTTTCGCCGCCTGCTGCGCAAGTGCAAGGACCCGAGTTTGATCCCTGGTACCAAAAAAAAAAAAAAAGAAAAAAAACCAAACAGAATATAACTGTTGCATTCAAGAAACTCATCTAATCCCTAAAAATTCATAGGGCAAAAATCAAAAGATGGAAAATGGTATTTCATGCACTGGGACCCTGAAAACAAGTAGGGGTAGCAATTTTAATCTCCGATAATATGAACTTCAAACTAAAATTGATACAAAGAGACAAAGAAGGTCATTACATACTAGTTAAGGTAATAATCACACATTGATAAATGTGGGTGATAACATAGAGAATTATTGATAACATTGATAAATATATATGCAGCAAATACTGGAGCACCTATCTTCATAAAACAAATACTGCTGAACAGTAAAAAGACCAAATAAATACTATTGCAATTACATTGATAACATTGATAAATGTTAAATACTAATGCAAACATAGTGGGGGATCTTGTTACCCCAATTTCACCAATAGGGATCAACTAAATGAAAAAAACCAATAAAGAAATATCAGACCTCGACCACACCCTTGAACATATGGACTTAATAGATATCTACAGAGTAGTCCATTCTTCTAAAACAGAGTATACATTCTTTTCTACAGTGCATAGTACTTTCTCCAAAATAGATCACACAACAGTCCACAAACCCTGCTTAAATAAATTTAAAAAATTGAAATCATCCCACATTTACTATCAGACCACTGTGCAATGAAAATAGAAATTCATCACAGAAGAAAATTCAGAAAATAAATAACACATACCTGAACTCCCAATGGGTCACAGAAGAAATCAAGAAAAAAATTAAGCAATTTCTGAAAGTTAATGACAATGCTGATATAATACACTAAAACCTCTGGGACAAATGAAATCAATCCTAAAAGGAAAGTTCATTGCAAACAATGGTCACATTAGGAAAACAGAGAGCATTCAAATAAATAACCTTATCAGGAACCTTAAGATACTTGAAAAACAACAATAATCCAGGCCCACACTTAAATTAAGGAGGGAAATCATACAGATTAGAGAAGAAATCAATGAAATTGAGACTAAAATACAAAGAGTCAATGAATTGAAGAGTTGGTTCTTTGAAAGAGTAAAGAAAGTAGATAAACCTTTGGCTAAACTTACCAAGAAAAAGAGAAAAGACTCACATCAATGAGATTAGAAATGAAAAAGATGAAATCACAGCAGACACTATTGAAATCCAGAAGATAATTAGTAACTATTTCAAAAAATTGTATTCTATGAAACTGGAAAATTTTGAAGTGGACTGATTTCCAGACTCATATAAATTACTATAGTTAACCCAGGAAGAAATAAAACAGAAATAAAATACAAATCAATGACAAGCAATGAAATTGAGACAGTAATAAATAACCTACCAACTAAAAAAGGTCCAGGACCTACTGGATTCACTGCTGAATTCTACAAAACCTTTAAGGATATTACATTGCTTATACTCCTCAAAGACCTTCAAAAAATTGAAAGGGACAGAGTGCTTCCAAACACATTGATGAAAGCCAGTATCACTCTGATTTCAAAACCAGATAAAGACCCAACTGAAAAAGAAAACTTCAGGCCAATCACCTTAATGAACATAGATGCAAAAATCAACGATAAGATATTAGTAAATAGAATGCAACACATCATCAAAAAGTTCATACATCATGATCAAGTAGGTTTCATCCCAGAGATGCAAGAATAATTCACATATGCAAATCAATAAATGTAATATATCACATAAACAGGAGCAACATAAAAAAACCACAGGATCATATCAATAGCTGCAGAAAAGGCTTTTGACAAAATCCAACACCCCATTCATAATAAGAACTGTGAAGAAAATAGGCATAGAAGAACCATACCTGAATTTAATAAAAAGCTATTTATGGCAAACCAATGGCAACATCACATTAAAAGGAAGACGGCTGAAAGCTTTCCCTCTAAAATCAGGAACAAGACAAGGATACCCATTATTATCACTTCTATTCAACATAGTACTCAAAATATTAGCCAGAGCAATCAGACAAGAGAAAGAAATGAAAGAGATAAATATAGGAAAGGAAGAACTCAAATTATCAATGTGTGCAGATGACATGATACTCTACATAGAAGACCCAAAGAATTACACCAAAAACTCTTAGAATTAATATCCAAATTCATCAGTGTAGCAAGATACAAAATCAACACACAAAAATCAATAGCATTTCTGTACATCAATAATGAACTCAATGAGAAAGAAATTATGAAAACAATACCATTCAGGGTAGCATCAAGAAAAAAATAAATACACAGGAATTAGCTTAACCAAACAAGTGAAAGACCCCTACAAGGACATTATAGTACAGCAAGTTCTCAATTTATGAATGAGCTCCATTCTGGGAGAATTGTTCGTAGGTTGAATTTGTTTGTAAACTGACAAAGTGAGCCTTATATATTACACGTGTGAAAGTTTGCAATCAAATGCTTGTAAGTCAGGGACTTACTGTACTCTGAAAAAGGAATTTGAAGAGGAAACTAAAAAATGCAAAGATGTCCCCAATCCAGGATAGGCAGAACTAATATTGTTAAAATGGCCATAATCCCAAAACTATTATATGATTCAATGTAGTTCCAATCAAAATACCAACAACATACTTCAGAGCTCTAGAGAAAACAATCCTAAAATTTATATGGAAGAAGAAGAGTCCCAAAACAGCAAAACCAATTTTGGGCAACAAGAGCAAAGCAGGAGGCATCATAATACCTGACTTCAAGCTATACTACAAAGCAACAATGATAAAAATGGCATAAAAACAGACATGTGGATCAATGGAATAGAATAGAGGATACAGAAACATCTCCATACACATTCAGCTTTGACAAAATAATCAAAAGCACATGTTGGAGAAAAGATATCCTATTCAACAAATGCTGGTGAGAAAACTAGATATTTGTTTGCAGAAGTTTGAAATTGGGGCCATATCTCTCAACATGTACTAAACTAAAATAAAAATGGATAAAAAAATCTAAACTTTCTTTTAAAGAGAAAAGGTTTATTTAGCTCAGTTTGTAGAGGTTTCAGTGAATAATTGGCTGGCTCCAAGGCAAAGTGGCACGGCAGACAGGCATCACAGAAGAGAAACAGTTCATGGTGGGCAGAAGGTAGCAAAGCAAGCAAGGGCAAAAATCTAAACATTAAGACAGAAACACTGAACCTACTGGAAGGTTAAATAGATAATATATTTGAAATTGTAATTGTACAAAAGAATTGAAAGAGCGGTGGTCTCCAATTCTTCATGATAAGCAAGACTACCAAAGCTCACTCTTGTAATTTATGTCCCACTCAGCTCAGTTTCATCATTTTTCTAGCACAATGAGGAGCAGTAGAAGAGGATCCTTCACTCAGGCAGGCTTCAAAGGCAGCAATGGAGACACTTGTTCTTCAGGTGGGTTCTGGCTGCAGAAGTGCTCTTGGTTCAGGGCTGTGCCCATAAAGGTGCCTTGCAGTTTTCTGTCTAGAAAGCTCACCATTCACATCTTATGAGTCTGTTCAGTGGCAGAGCCTGTAGGAACAAGCAAGCCTCCAGGTGGCAGGATGTCCCAAACTTTCCAGATGACTTGGGGGCAGTCTGGCAATCTGATCATACCTTGGGGTCCAATCCACCACTCCCATTAGACCTGGCCCTTTGATCCCTGCTTGAATCCTCTTCCAGCCTCTAGGATCAAACATCTAGAAAGACTCCCCCCTGCCCTGTGTTAGTTGTCATAATGGTTCTGTTTTTCTATGTTCTCACCTATACACCCACCTCATTTCTTTTTTATTCTCAAATGTTGGTGAGCAATTTGAGAACCAGCTTTGCAGGTCATGTTTCAGTTCCTTGTATCTTATCCAGGCTACTTAAGGGGGGTAGCACTCACACCCTTAATCCTAGTGCCCTTGATCCTAGCATTGCACCATGAATCAATTTTAGCATCACACATTCTAGATCTAGCCACCTCAGAAAAAGCCCCACCTATGACTGCTCGAGGCTTTGAGGGGACATCTAAACACAAGCCATAACATTTTACCACTGGCCCTTCAAAGACTCATGTACATGCCTTTATGTAAAAACTCTCCAAGAGTTGCCAAAGTCCTAACAGTTTCAGCGTTATTGAAAAGTTCAAGTCCAAAGTCTCCTCTGAGTTTTAATGCAAACTTTTAGCTGCAAGCCTCTGTGCAAATGAAAAGAAAGCTAAGCACTTCTAACATTCAATGGTACAAGATAGCCATTTCTATTTCAAAAGTTACAAACAGGAGGATAGCAAGGAATGGGAACAAATCAAGACTAAAATACAGCAGGGCAAACATTAAGTCCCACAGTTCCACTTCTAGCATCCCAGCAATCTGTGGCAAACTGTGAACTCAAAGGGCTTGGTTGACTCTTCCCCTATGGCATTGATGGTGGTTGCAGCTCCCATAATTTCTCTCTGGGCATAGCTCTACTCCTTCCTTGCAGTTTTTCTCAGGTGATTAATGTTTTTGGATTCTCCAAACTTCTGGGGTCTGTATTGCACCTTTGGTTTCACACAGCTTCACACACTGCCTTCTCAGGGGCACACTGCCTGGCCTCCCAGGACTTTTTCTGAAATCTGGGTGGAAGCCTTCCTGACCCCACAACTTTTTCATTCTGCATGCACCTAAAACCAGCACCACATGGATAATGTCAAGGTCTGCCACCAGCTAGAGCAGTAGCCAGACTTCCTTCTGTCTTGGCTGTAGGGGTCCAGTGCCTATGAACCAAATCCTGAGGAACAACTTTGCTAGGCTGCCACCATTGTGGAACATGGTGCTCTGAGGCTCTCTTCTCAAGGCAAAGTCTTTCACTTTTGCAACTCTGAGGCTGTAGAGGCTGGAGTCCTGTTGGTTCTTGTGATATCTTCAGGCCATCTTTTCTGCTGCCTTCTTCTGAAATACTTGGCTTTTTCTTGCTAGTCTTTTCAGTGACCAATTTCTCCCATTCCATCTTTGCAGGCTACAACTTTACCAGAGGTTCCTTTCTGGCCAAACTCAAAATGTTTTAAATAATTCTGTTGGGCCCTTTGCTCTTGATTCTTAACATATATCTGGCTATAAGCCCCCAACAGTAGCCATGCCACTGCCTCAACATTAGACTGTCTTGAAAATTCTTCTGTCAGATTAATTAGTCCACCACCCTTAATCTCAGTCTCAGGAAAAGTCTCTGGACACAAGCAAAATGCGGACAAACTTTCTGCCAAGGCATAACACACATGATCTGGAGTCCAACAACCAATGCAGTCCTTCTTCCCAGCAGAAATCTCCCTAGCCTGGTTTTTACCAGCAGAATTTCCATCAACATTCTGTTCTTCTGAACTCTGACCAGAATATCCCATCTGGTACAGCCTCAGGCATTCCAGCTCTAGTTTTTTTCAGCTAGCATCTCCAAATCTTTCCTAAACCTCTGCCTTCCCACAGGCTAGCCCCAAAGGTTCCTAAACCACAGGGTCAGTTACAGTCACATCAATGACCCCATTTCTCTGGTACCAAATTCTGTCCTAATTCCTTTTCTCATTGCTGAGACAAAATACTTAACACTCATAAGTTAAGGGAGAAAAGGTTTTTTAGCTCACAGTTTGCAGAGGTTTCAATCCATAGTTGGTTGGCTACAAGACAGGGTGGCATGGCAGACAGACATCACAGAGGAGAAACAGTTCATGGCAGGCAGAAGGTATCAAAGCAAACAAGGGCAAAAATCTAAACATTAAGACAGAAACACTAAACCTACTGGAAGGTTAAATAGATAATATATTTCAAATTGTAATTGAAGGAAAGAATTTCCCAAACAGAACTCAAATTGTACAAGAAATAACATCAAGAATCAACAAATGAAATTGCATCAAATTAAAAAGCTTCTGTGCAGCAAAGAAATCAACTAGTAGAGTGAAGAGACAACTTGCAGAATGGAAAAATAATTTTGTCAGCTATTCCTCAGGCAGAGAACTAATATCTAGTATACACAAAGAACTAAAAACAAAATATACCACCTAAATTAAAAAACCCAGTCAAGAAACACGCAAATGAAAGTGATAGATACTTCTCAGAAGAAGGACAAATATGAAAAAATGCTCAACATATTTGGCCATTAAAGAAATGCAAATTAAAACAATGCTAATATTCTGCCTTTCACTAGAAATTATAGCAATCATTAAGAAGTCAAAAAATAGCAAATGCTGACATGGCTGCAGTGAAAAAGAAACCCTCCTTCATTTTTGGTGAGAATGCAAACTATTACAACCACTATGGAAATTAGCATAGAGATTTCTCAAAGAACTAAAATTAGAAATTGCATATGACCCAGCTATTCGTCTCCTAGGTTTCTTTCTCAAAGAACAAAAGCCATCACACTACAGTGATTCATGCATACCAATATTCATAGCAGCATAATTCATAACAGCTAATTTGTGGAAACTGCCTTTATACCCATAAACAGACATGGATAAATAAAATATGGTATTTATATATAATGAAATACTAATTGGACAAATTTGAGACATTTGTAGGATAATGGATGCACTTGGAAAATACAATGTTGAGTGAAATGTATCAGAGACACAGGCTGAAAGACCATGTTTCTCTCATTTGTGTAAGGCAAGGTACAAAGGAAGTGGATAGAGGATACATATAAGGAAATAAATGATGGATATAAGGAAAAGGTGGGATTCATCTCTTGAAAATAGGAAGGGTCCAGAACTCTGAGGGCAAGGAGAGAAGTGGAGGGGAAGGAAAAGTAAGGAGCATTAAGATATCCCATGTATAGGATCCTAATAATCTCATTGAGTGCAATCAATACATGTCATGAACATGAGGTAAAATTAATATCAACAAGAATGAAAATGGGGAAAGAGAATTTAGAGAAAGAAGGAGGGAGCAAAGGGAAGGAGATTTTTAAAAAGGGAAACTGACTTTATTATGTACATGTACTCCCCAAGATGACTGTAAACTTCATGCAGTATAAGCATGTACTAATAAAAAGAACTCTCAGCAATCTAGAAATAGAAGGAACTTTCTCAACCTGATAAAGGACAAACATGGAAAATCTATAGCTAATGTCATACTTAATAGGGAAAGATTGAAATCTTCCACATTACAATTAGTAATGAAGCAAGGATGTCTGCTTCACTACTTTATTTAACACTCTCCTGGAGACTGTATTATAATAAGACAAGAAGAATCAGAAGACATATGAACTGGAAATGAATAAGTAAAACTGTCTCTATTTATAGATAATGTGATTATATACCTAGAAAATTCAAAAGACTATCAAAAAGATCCTAAAATAAGTAAGTTAAGCGATCCCAGGATACAAAGTCAACATTAAAAAACTTGATCACTTTTATATCAGCAATGAATAATAAAAATCGAAATTAAAATACCATTTGCAATGTCATAAAAATTTGAAATACTTAAGAATAACTTTCACTTTAAGATAGAAAAGCACAGAGTAAAGACCAGCAGCAAATAAAGCCTCTCTAGGAACTGGATTTGAGACACCTGGAAAATAACAACTTAGTGAAGAGAAAAAGAAGTGGATCTTTAGGAATCAGGAGGGAGCCAACAGGAAAACTAAAACCTTCAGAGAATCTGGAGAAATGGAGTACAAGACAGAGAAAAGAACAAAGCAATCTGGAAAGCTAACCCTGGATCCCAGGAAGAGGAACCTGGCTCTGTAAACACAAGGTAGCCCTGGAGAGGGTCAGCAGCTCCAAGGAGAAACAACAGACTGAATCAGCACCACTAGTCCTAAGAAAAGCCCATGGCTACTGTAAACTACAAAAACACTTTGGGGTTTTACTATGAAAGTAACTCCTTCCATAAGGCAAACTAGAGTTGGACAAGAAATCCAGGGCAGTATCCACCACATTTGAGAGTTTTTAATCAGGAGCCATTTTGAGAAGGGGTTGTTTAAGACTGAGCTAAAGAACAACTTCATTTCAGAGTTTCTGAGTCACCCTGCCACAGGAACTGGGTGTTAGACAGCCTCAAGGGACAGCTGCAGATGAATCAGGCTAGACATAGACCCCCTGAGAAATCCAAGCTCAGGACAGGAAAAACATGGAGGCCCTTCCATCTATGATGAGAAACCAGGCCAGGCATATGTGGCTTACAGAGGGGTGAGGTCTGAAGTAGCTGGCACTAAGTCCAGCAGACTTATTGACTATTACCCACTCACACAGTGCCTTCATCCAACACAGAGCTCAGTGCTCTGTTTGCTTTACTTATCTGCCAACATGATTAGGGATACACCTTGGCTTGGATGGTTGTCACAGCCTGGGGTATATGGATAGAGGGGACTCTGGAGCAGAATCACCTCACAGATCCACAGATCATAAAGCTAGGCAGAAAACTTCATGACTCGGGGCACACAAGGGGACTGAATATAGCTCCTTGGGTGGACACCATTGACCAATTATAGCCAGTAGAAAAAGTGGGGCAGGATTCAGCAATCACATACAAAAACATCAGTGGGGAAAAAATAGGTATTATTAGTGACTCATATGCCTCCCTTATATCTGGTGGATTCCAATACTGCACACTGTGGAAAGAAACCACTCATTCAAAAACATGGATAAATTGTTTTGGACTCACATCTCTTTTGCTTCCTTTGGTTTTGGGTCTCTCTCTCTCTCTCTCTCTCTCTATATATATATATATCTTCTTTATTTTGCTGGCTTTTTCTCTTTTTCTCACTTGTTCTCTTATGTTGATTTTATCTAATTTTATTAATTTTCTTTTACTCCTTAATAGGATCCTTCATTTCACTCTTCTCTCCTTCTCATCTTCCTTTTTTATTTTTTAAGTTTCACTTCTTTCATTTTCCTCTTTCCTACTCCCATCATCTTTACAAGTATTACCATTAAGGTTTATAAATTTTTAGATATTTAGTTGACTCTATAGTATTATTTTTTGGTTCCGGCGATTGAACTCAGGTCCTTGTGGTTGTGGGGCAGGTAGCAGAACCACTGAGGTAAATCCCTGGCTATTTTTTATTGTTAATGGTGGTATAGTTGTTACTTTTAGCATTTACTGTATGTCAATACTTGATTTGTCTTCGTGTTTATATTATAATTACAGGTTTCTTTTCTATTGTAAATGGTTGTAGAGTAGTAACTTTTACTGGTTTTTATAGGTTAATATCCAGTTTGTCTTTGACTCTATTTTTGGTGCTGATTCCTTTGCTACTGCCAAGCATAGTTGTTACTATTAATTGGTTTTAACTGTATGCCAATATCTCGCTTGTCTTTGTGTCATCAATAACACTGTAGTTCATTTCTGGATAAATGGGTGCTGGGACAATTGCACTCACATTCCCCTCCCCAAAATAATGAAAGTGGTTGGATTTAGGGACAGAAGTAAAGGCCTACAGTTATCCACACCCATACTACAGCAGCACAAAGCAGACATTAACTAAAGAGCAATACTAGCAACAAAGCTTTTCAACTATAATTGATTTGCAACCCTCAACATGTGCTCACATACATGCATACAGACACACACCTCAATGAGAAACAAGGCAACAAAATGCCTCCAAAAACTTCCAACTACTCCAGTGCTGATCTATAGGGCATCAATGGGGAGGAAGTCAGAAGCCCAAAAGCTGAATTATATGAGGTGACGAAAGAGACAAACAGATCAGTAAGGTTCTCAGTGAGCTCAAAGATGATATAACTCAACAAAAAATAGTTGTAATAAAAGAATAAGTAAACTTACAGAACACATTAATAAAAAAATAAGTAAGCTAAACAAAATAGCACAAAACATGAATGACCAGTTTAGTAAAGAGGTATAATACACAAAAAGATTCCATACAGAAATGCAGGAGATAAAAATTTATATTGAAAGTATGAAAAGCAGAAGTGACCAATATGAAGAGAAAGTGTGTCAAACTAGAAGATAGAGCCAATGCAGATGACCATATATGAAAAGACACCTTAAAAAAAACAAGAGAACATAGAAAATGGATCACACCACTGCTACATGATGCAAAGAATACTAATCTAAGATTAATTGGAATTACCGAAAAATCAGAAGACAGCATGAATGGCATTAAAAACGTGTGAACAGAATTGATAGCAGAAAACTTTCCAAGGATGGAGAAAGAATTTAACATACAGATAAATGAGGCATATAGAATCCCAAATAGCCATGATCAGAAAAGTCTTCTCAACACATCATAGTTCAAAATTCCAGAAATTCACCTCAAGGACAGAATCTTAAAAGGTATTAGAGAAAAGCAACATCATAACATAAATAAATAAACCCTTTAGAATTACAGCAGACTTCTCAACACAAACCTTGAAGGCTAGGAGAGCTTGGAGTGAAGTGTATCAAGCCCTAAAAGAAAACAAGTTCCAACACAGACTAATATATCTTGCAAAAATTTTTTTCAAAATTGATGGAGATATAAGGTCTTTCCACAACAAAGAGCACCTTAAAAATTTATGACCACCAAACCAGCACTTCAGAAAATTCTTAAAGAAGCCAATAATTCCAAAAAGTCTAATGGAATAAATACAACAGGTAGGGTCAGCAGTTAAGCAGAAGGGCAAACAAAAGGAATCAGCAACAGGAAAATAATGCAATGATAGGAATAAGTCAATACCGTCAGTAATATCATCTCTCAATGTGAATGGTCCCAATTCCCTAATCAAACCACACAAATTGGCAGACTGGATAAAAAAATTGGCACGATAAATTCAAGAAACATATTTAATCCAAAAAATTCATCAACTAAAAATTGAAGGATGAAAACCAATATTCTATGCAACAGGAGCTCAAAAATGAGCAGAAATAGCTATCATATTTTAGACAAAGTGGACTTCAAGCCAAATCTGATCAGAAGGGGCAAATAAGGTCACTACATATTGGTTAAGGGAACAATTTAACAGGAAGAGGTAACAATTGTGAATATATATACGCAAATATGGTACACCTAATTTCATAAGACTAACCATGCTGGACATAAAAAATCAAATAAATACCAACACATTCATAGGGGTTGACCTAAATACCTCATTTTTACAAAGAGAAAGCCCAATAAAACAAAAATTAACAAAGAAATATCAGAGTTGAACCACACCTGTGAACAAATGGACTTCATAAATATTTACAGAGTGTTCCATCCAACAATAGAATATGCTTTCTTTTGAGTAATACATCAAAGTTTCTCCAAAATAGACAGCATACTATCCCAAAAGCAGGTTTAAGTGTATACAAAATAATCTAGTGCTCCTTGCAGTATACTGTGATGCCTGATAGGCCACTGGTAAGACTATTCTTCTCAGATCTCTTCTTCCCTTTCTGTACCCTTCTGAGTCTTTGTCCCATGGAGTTACATAGGAAAGTCCCTAAGATCACCTCACCTCCACTTTCCAGACCTGCTTTTCTCTTTACCACCTCAGCTCTTTATTTTGAATTCTCTTTCTTTAGACATCGACCCAATTCCAAATTGCCCTTCAGCCAAGCTCACCTACCTCTGAGTTACTCTTCCAGTGCTCAATTAGGTAATGGCTCCATGGCCTTGGCACTCCTGGATTCCGGGTTAGTACCTCTCCACCTGGATATACCTCAAAGTCTGCACAGTCCTACTCCAAACCTCCCCTATCTTATATTACTAAGACTCTAGAGGCATTAAGCAAAAGCTAATTAATGATCTTCCTGTTGTTTACATATGTCAACACAAGGCCCACAGATTTAGTTTACAGCAGAGTAGGGAAAAGGCCTTAGATCTGCACAGCAATGCTCTATCCACTCCTCTGTCTCATTGTTGCCATTTTAGCATCTCTGCCTTGCAACCTGTAGGTCAGTGGTGGTGAACCTACAGCATGTTTGTCACAGCCAGCTGTTTGTTATCACTGAAAGCTCTAAAAGGTTTGCCATCACTGATCTAGGTGATGGCTGGAGCCCTTTGATTCCTCTGGGACTGGGAAAAGAAACCCTTGACCCATAGACCAGAAATAGTGTGAAGTTAGGACTGGGCAATAGTGCCTAGGGTTTACCAGCTGCTCCCTACAAGATTGGCAAATCTCCATACCCCCCTTACAAACATGTGGCTGCTCCAATATGTCCAACCACCAAACAAGGAGTATCCTGAGTCATCTATTTTGGTCAGATGGCCAATTTTCTCAGCTCTGCTTTCAGAAAACATCAGTGCCTTGGCAGAGTTAAAATGAGAAACAAATGTAAACCCTGAAACAGCAATGGAAGGCAGTTCGGGCAGCTCCTTCCAGCAGTTATCCCAAGTGGACAGGTGGTTATTCTATCTCTAAAAGCAGCTCTTTCCACAATTGCAGTACAGCATTAAGAAGAAAACCTGGGATGGTCTTCCTGGTGCAGGTTACTAGAAAATCAATCCAGGTAATATATGACTTTGATCCTTAGAGCTGAGCCACACATTAACATTGATTCCATAGTTAGGAGTCTGCTGGTATGACTCCACAAAGCATCAAAGTCCAGAGGAAATCTCAAGAGGTCATTAAGGCTATCTATGTTTTTACCACTGTGCAGAAATCTGTTGATAATCTCTAGCATTCCTGAATTCCATGTCAGATCAGAGTAATGGAGGTAGGGGAAAAGAAGGGAGAGGGCTGGGAAAAAATATGAGAAGAGCTCATTTTCAATCTAAAATGTGTTTCCCCTTCTGTTAAGTTTTTTCTGTGGGAGATGGGGAAAATGAAGGAAAAGAACAGAAAATGGAAATCAGAAATTGCTTTGGGCCATAGGATATTACAGTGGTTGGGAACCTGCTTCCCAACTAGGAAATTGCTTTAAACTTCAGCTTGCCCACCCTGGAACCAGGCCAAGACCTTTATCACTACAAGGGGGATTCTGGGGTAGTCTTGTCCTTCTGTGCTTGTATCATGCTAAGGGTACAGGTTCTGGTGTCAGACAAACACGGATTTGGTGTTTATTTGTATTTGGTGGTGGGTATTGAACTCAGGGCCTGTGCATGCTAAGTATGTGCTCTACCACATAGATATTTCACCAGCTCAGGTATGAGTTTAAGAACAAGATCTACTTACTTACTATTTGACCTTGAGAAACTTACTGCCCATCCCTAAGTGTCAGGTTCCTCATCTGGAAAATAGACTTATAAAAATAACAACTAAATGTTTTTTTTATTTTATGAAAAAATAAAACAAAATTGCATAACAAAATAAGAATAACAACAGTTAATACATTGTGTCATATTCTTAAAAGTAGTTATTTCAAAGACTCACAAAAAAGAAACAGATAATGGTACAAAACTTTCTTTTCAATGAAATAAAATAAACTAGTAATATGAATGAAACAAATTAACATATATATTAAAATATTTTAAGAAAAATGGATTAAGTAATTTGGGGAATTATTGGAAGTCCCTACCTCTATTTATCTGTCTTCTATTTCAATATATATCCTGCTACATTGCTGAATTTCGTTATTAATTCTAGGAGTCATTCAAGGGAGTCTTTGGGTCTTTTAAGTATAGGATCATGTTGGGCCAGGGATTTAGCTCAGTGGTTCCACTTCCTGCCTCGCAAGTGCAAGGTCCCGAGTATGATCCCCAGTACCCCCGAAAAAAGTATAGGATCATGTCATCTGCAAATAATGATACTTTAACTATGTCTTTTCCTATACATACCCATTTTATTTCTTTCTCTTGCCTGATTGCCCTGCTAATGTTTCAAGGACTATGTTGAACAAGAGTTGTGACAGTGGACATCCTTGTCTTGTTCCTGATTTTGGAGGGAAAGTCAGTTTTTCCCCATTGATTGATATTGGCAGTAGGTTGTGCATAATGGCTTTTATCAGATTGAGATAAGTTCCTTCTATTCATATTTTCTTTAGTTTTTTTTTTTTTTTGTACTGGGGATCGAACTTGGGTCCTTGCACTTGTGAGGCAGGTGGTGGAACCACTGAGCTAAATCCCCAGGCCCCTCTTTAGAGTTTTTTTTTCTGTTCCAGACAATGATAATTTTTCCTTCCTCCTGTTAAAAAGACCATTGATTTACATATAAAAACCCAGAATATTTTTCTGCTACTTTATTTTTTGTCACAGAATGTGGTATTTTAATATCATCTTTTTTTGGCTTGGTTAGAAACTACCTTCTGTTTATTTTCTATTTTAACACAATACAAGTAGATATTAGTATAGAAAATATGAAAACAGTTCTACTGAAAATAACAAAAATAATTAGAGAATAACAATGGTAAATACACTGTGCATCATGATCTTAAAAGAATATATATTTGATTGCTATTCTGTCTCTCTCTACTCATTTCCTAATAATACCAAGGTTTCTCTGGTATAAAACATTTAAATTATTAACAAAGTATCTCATAGTATAATTTTGAACAATTTCTTCCTATGTTATAACATCTATTTTATATGTTGGTCTTTATTTATACTTGCAGTTTGTCCTAATAGAGGGACAATGTGATATTTGCACACATATCTGATTTATTTCACTGAAGAGTATGACCTCTAGATGTATCCATTTACCTAGAAATTTCTCAAGTTTATCCTTCTTTATGGCCGAATAGTACTCCATTAAATTTTTTAAAAAGCACATCATTTTTATCCATTTATTGGTCAACGGGCATATGGGTTGTTTCTAAGATTTAGCCATTAAAAACTGTGCTGCTATAAACATGAGTGTGCATATATTACTGTGGTATACTGTGCTTTTAATTCTTTCAGGAAGATACAAAGAAGGAGAATAGCTGGGTCAAATGGGACTCTAATCCCAGATTTTTGAGGTATCTCCATACTGATTTCAACAGCAGTTGCACCAGTCTACACTCCCATCAACAGTGAAGAAGGGTTCCTCCTTCCCCACAGCCCCACCAGCATTTGTTGTTGGTTGATTTCTTGATAATAGCCATTCTTTCTGGAGTGACATGTAATCTCAGTGTTGTTTTAATTTGTAACTCTCAAATGATTAGTGTTAAACATTTTTTCATGTATTTATTTGCTCTTTCTATTTCTTCATCTGAGAAGTGTGTATTCACCTTAGATGTCCATTTTTGGATTGGGTCTTTTAATTTGGGGGGGTCTGACTTTTTTTCAATTCTTTGTAGGTTTTAGATATTAGTCCTTTGTCTAAGGGACCACTGTCTAAAATTTTTTCCCACTCTCTGGGTTGTCTTCCCACTCAGTCAATGATTTCTTTTGCTGTGCAGAAGTTTTTTTAATAAGATGAGATCCCAGTTCTTGATTCTTTGTAATATTTCCCATGTGGTCTGAGTTTTGTTTATGAAGTTTTTGCCTAAACCTATGTCCTCAAGCATTCTACCTATTCTCTCTTCAAGCAGATTTAGTGTTTCTGTTTTAATATTCTTTAGAGTATTTTTTTTATCATGAATTAATGTTGTGTTTTGTGAAAGACATTTTCGAGAGGATCATGTGATTTTTGTCCTTGCTTCTGTTTATATAATGAATTACATTTATGTTGAACCAATCTTGCATCCCTGGAAAGAAGCCTACTTGATCATGGTGCGTCACATTTTTAATGATTTGTTACATTGTTTGCCAATATCTTGTTAGGGATTTTTGCATCTAAGTTCATTAGAAAGATTGGCCTGTAATTTTTGTTTGCTTGTTTGAATCCTTGTCTGGTTTGGGGATCTGGATAATTTTAGCTTCTGAGAATGATTTGTAAGTACTCCTTCCCTCTTGATTTCATTAAAGAGTTTGAGGAGTATTGATGCTAGGTTTTCCTTTAAATTCTTGTAGAATTGGTCTGTGAATCTATCAGGTCCTGAGATTTTCTTACTTGGTAGTTTATTTTACTACTGATTTAATTTCATTGCTTGTTATTGGATTGTTCAAGATTTTTTAAGTCTTCTTGGTTCAGTTTTGACAATTCATCTGTATCTTGGAGTCTCTCCATTTCTTCTGAGCTTTCTAATTTATTTGGCATAGTTTTGTGCATTTGTTCCTAATAATTTTCTGGATTTTGCAGTGTCTATTGTGATTTCACTTTTTAATTTCTAATTGCACTATGTGTGTGGATTTTTTCTTTCTTTGCTTTGGTACGGTGGGCTAAGAGTTTGTCTATTTTGTTTATTCTTTCAATGAACGAGCTCTTCAATTCATTGATTCTTTGTATCATTTTTTAGGTCTCTAGTTCATTGATTTCTATTTTTAATAATTATATTGGTACATTTAAGGTATACAATATAATGACATTCATCATTGGAAATTTTCACCTTTACATAATCCAAATTGGTTCTTATTTTTTCCCCATTCCCCTGGCTCCCTTCAATCCCTTCACCCCTCCCTATCTACAAAGACTTTGTTTCCATTTTTTCTTTTTCTCATATTAATTCCATTCCCCTCTTTTTTTCCCCTACCCCTCCCATTTCCCCTTCCCCTTTGCACATTTTCTTCCTATTTCACCTTATCTATTATACCTTTTAGTCCTTATTTACACTTTCAGTTTCTCACACTA
>NW_004624836.1:6576714-6586857 GCF_000247695.1 Heterocephalus glaber | reverse complement strand
GCAAGGGTGAAAAATAAGAACCAAGAGAGACTATGTAAAGGTGCAAATTTCCAATGATGAATGTCATTACATTGTATACCTAAAATGTACCAATTATTAGAATGAATAATTGATAATGCAAAATAGGAAGAAAAGGTCCAGACGGGTAGCAGTAATGGGAGGGGCAGGGGAAAGGAAAGAAGGGAAAGGAAAAATGATGAGAAATGGAAAAAATGGAAATAAAGTTTTTGTAAATAGGAAAGGGTGGAGGGGATGAAGGGAGGGCTAGGAATTGGGAAAAAATACAAACCAAGATGCATCATGTAAAAGTACAATTCCCAATGAGAAATGTAATTGAGTTGTATACCTACAATGTACCAATAAAAGAATTTAATTAAAGAAAAAAAAGAGTTTGATTGAGTTCTAGTATTTCGTTGCTTATTTTTTGTCTAGTTGATCTCTCTATTTGTGATAGTGGGGTATTGGGATCCCCCACTATTATTGTATTAGTGCTTATATGATTTTTCATGTTCATTAGTATTTGTCTTATATAGTTGGGTGCACTAGTTTTTGGTGCATATATATTAATGATTGCCATCTCTTCCTCTTGTGTTGTTCCCTTTACAAGGATGGAGTGTCCTCCTTTGTCTCTCTTAATCAGTGTTGGTTTGAAATCTACTTGATCTGCAAAGAGGATACCTACTCCTTTTTTGGGGGGTTCCTGTCACATGGAGTACTGTTTTACACCATTTAACTTTCAGTCTATGAGTTTCTTTTTGATTTAAGTGTGTTTCTTGTATGCAGCATATTGTTGGATCTTGCTTCTTAACCCATTCTGCCAGTCTATTTCTTTTGGTTCATGAATTGATGGTTATAACTGATATGTATTGACTTATCCTTGTCATGACATTTTCTTTTTGTTGGATTCTCCTCCTTTGCATTTCATTTTTTGTCCTGCCTGATTGATTCATTCTGCAGGGCTCCCTGGGGTTGTGATCCTCATTGTGTTTTCCTAGGATATTGTCTAAAATTTTTTAGAGTGCTGGTTTTGTATTCATGAAGTTTCTAAGGTGTTCTTTGTCATGAAAGTATCTTATTTCTCCATCAATATTGAACGATAGTTTTGCAGGGTACATCAGTCTGGGTTGGAAGTTGTTTTCCCTTAAGGCTTGAAACATGTTGCTCCGTGTTCTTCTTGCCTTGTGGGTTTGCATTGAGAAGTCTGCTGTGATTCTAATGGGCTTTCCATTGTATGTAATTTCTTTTCTCTAACTGCTTGTAGAATCTTGTTCTTCTGTTGGGTTTCTGAAATTTTAACTATTATATGCTTATGTGTAGATTTTTTTTGATCATGGCTGGTTGGAGTCCTATATACCTCACTTATCTGTATGTCAAGTTCTTTCCCCCTGCTTGGGATGTTTTCTGCTATTATTTCTGTGAACAGTTTTTTATGTCATCTGCACTCTCTCCTGTTTCTTCCTTTACTCCAGTCACTCTGATGTTAGTCTTTTTTTAGTCATCTAGCAGCTGCTGGATTGATTTCTCATGGTCCCTTACTATTTTTAAGAAAATTTTCTTTTCCTGGTCACTAATTGTAATCTTATCTTCTATATCTGAAATTCTATCCTTGCATTGGCTCATTCTGCTTTTTAAACTTTCAATGAAGTTTTTCATGTCCTGGCAATCTGTTTGCATCTGTTTTATGGATTCCATTTGTTTCCTATGTTCGGATTTCATCATATTCCTCAGCTCCACTATTTTTTTATCTGTGTCCACTGTAGATTTATTAATCATGTCTTGTACTATGGGCACAATCTCTGCTGTCTTATGAGAAATTATTTCTGATTTCATTTTTTCCAGGTGCCTTTTCATTGCCAGTTCAGGGAATCCAGGTCATTGAGTATCAGATTGTTCTATCTTCTTGACCTTTGGGGTTCCTGTAGGTGATCTGAAAGTCTGCTTTTGGGACTTATTTACGTGTCTTCTAAATTCAATAGATGCAGGCTGCTGTGCCTTTGTTGAGGTGACCTTTTGCTCACCAACCGGTCTTGAATTCTCAGCAAGCTACCAAGTGTCCTTTACTCTGCTGCTCACCAGTACACTAATTCCGGGGTTCAGAGTGGTGGCCTTCTAGATCCCTGAGCTGTCCTATTGGCTGGGCTGGCTTCTGGTTGGGTCCTGAGCACACTTGGGATGGTATCTAGATTTGCCTCTCACTGGGGCCCCTCTGTAGCTGCTGTCTGGAAGGACCTTTGGCTGGGGGCTGTGCACTCCAGTTTCTGTTGTCTGCAAGGCTTTGGCTAGGGTCTCCTCACACTTATCAATAGTATTGGGCTGAGTTTCTGGGTTTTGCTTGTGTGCCTGTACGGCTGTTCTCCAGGCGGGTCCCTGGCTGTGGCAGGTGGTATGGTCAGCCTCTGGCTGAAGCCCGTGTGCCTGTGCAGCCCCTTTCTGGGTGGGCCTGTGCTTTGGGTGAGTATGCCTGAGCCTCTGGGGTTGAGGTGGAGCCCCAGCTGGGATCTGCCCATAGCCATGTTCATCCAGGCCACACAGCTGCTCCTGGGATCTGCCTGCACTTAGGGATGGAATGGCAGGCCTGTGCTGGGAGGCCACATGCCTGTACAGCTCCTCTCTGGGCAGGTTCCTGGCCTGGAGGGCATGTGCCTGAGCCTCTGGTGTCAGGGCAGACCCCTAGCTGGTATCCTCCTGCAGCTGTGCCGGTCTGGGCCACACAACTACTTCCTGGAATCTGCCTGCACTTAGAGTGGGATGGCAGGCCTCCGGTAGGAGCCGGTGTGCACATGCACCTCCTCTCTGGCAGGCTCTTGGCCTGGGGGGGGGAGTGTGCCGAAGCCTCTGGTGTCGGGGCAGACCCCCGGCTGGGATCTGTCTGCAGCCTCACCAGTCTGGGCTACACAGCTGCTCCTTGGGATCTGCCTGCACTCAAGGATGGAATGGTGTGCCTCTGGTAGGAGCCCGCATGCTCATGCAGCTCCTCTCTCTGTATTTCATTGATTTCTGATCTGATCTTTATAATTTCCTTCCTTGTAAGGTTCTGAATTTGGATAGTTCTTGTTTTTATAAGGCCTTGAGATGCATTATTAGAATATTTATTTGTGATCATTTTGCTTTTATTTTGTTGTTTTAGTTTATTAGTATATGTGTGTAGTGCATACTGTTTACATTTTTGTGGGAAATTGCTACATGTATGTAACACACATTGATTCCTTTTTGTATCCCCCTTTCCTTCCCTCCCTCCTCTCTCCACCCATCTCATGATACCACTCCATTTCTTTGTACATGCTTGCAGTACATAATATTTACATTTCTATGAGGAGTTGGTCCATGTACAAAACACACCCAGTGGCTCTTCTTAATCACTTAACCCTTCCTTTCCTCACCCCTCCCTCTATCTTTCAATCCACTTAGCCCTTTGTGAATGATCTATCTCCCTACTTCCTATTATCTATCTTTTATTTTGTTTCTTATTTTTACTCAGGTTTTCCCATATGAGAGAAACCCTGTGATATTTAATCTCACGTGTCTGATTTATTTCACTTACCATTATGGAGTTAAGGGGTATCCATTTTACTACAAATGACTCAAATTATCTTTATGGCAGAGTATTACTCCACTGTGTTCAAATACCACATTTTCTTTATCCATTCATCTGTTGATGGACATATGGGCTCCTTCTAAGATTTAGCTATTGTGCATTGTGCTGCTATAAATAGGGTTATGCATATACCACTGTAACATGATGTCTTTAACTATTTTAGGAAGATATCTAGAAGGGGAATAGCTGGGTCAAATGCAAATTTTAGTTTTCTGAGGAATCTCCATACTGATTCCCATAGTGGTTGTACTGGTTTGTATTTCCAACAAAAGAGTAGAAGGATTCCTTTTTCCCTGCATCCTTTCCATCATTTGCCATTGTTTGATTTCTTAATGATGGCCATTTTTTGAGGGTACAATGGAATTTCAGTGTTGTTTAAATTTGCGTTTCTTTAATGGTCAGTGACGTTGAGCATTTTTCATGAATTTATTGGCTATTTGTACTTCTGTGGTGTTTATTCATTTCCATTCCTCAGGTTTTGATTGGGTTTTTTCTTGAGGGATGTAACTTTTTTGAACTCTTTAAAAGTTCTAGATAATGAATGTTCTGTCTGAGAAATCACTGGCAAAACTTTTTACCTTTGTAGGTTGTCTTTACACTCTGTTGTTTCCTTTGCTGTGGAGAAGATTTTAATTTGACATGATCCCATTTCTTGATTCTTGGAACTATTTCCTGTGAAACTGGGAAAAGTCCTTGTCTATGCCTATGACTTCAAGAGTTTTACCTATCTTGTCTTCCAGCAGGTTAAGTTTTCCTGTTTTAATATTTAGTAGTTTGACCATTTTGATTTTAGTTTAGTGCATGGTAAGAGATATGGTTCTAGATTTAATCTTCTGCCAGTGGATAACCAATTTCCCCAGTGCCATTTATTAAAGAGGCTATCTTTCTTCCAGTGTGTTTTTGCCCTCTTTGTCAAAAATCAAATCATTGGATGTACAGTGGTACCTCATTTCATGAACACTTGTTTGCAAACAATTTGCTTCAGAAACAGAAGTGTTTGGCACGATTTTGCTTTTGTTTGAAAACTCTGCATCAGGTGACAAACATGCCCACTGCCATTTTCCCCATACAAACACAAATGTAGCCATTTTATCCAAACTCATAGAACAAATTAAGTTCATAAACTGAGGTACTACTGTACATGGGGTTATTTCTGCATCCTTTATTATGTTCTGTTTATTCTCATGTGTTTTTGTGCTAGTAGCCTTTTGTTTCCTTTTTCTGATATAGGCTTTCACAGCTATAAACTTCTCTTAAAATACTTCTTTGTGTCCCATAAGTTCTGGTATGTTGTACTGACATTATCATTTAATTCTTGGAACTTTCTTATTTCTTTTTTAATTTTCTCTGATCCATTTAGGAATGTGTTGTTTAAATCCTCCATGATGAATGTTTTCATTATGCACTGCAAACATGTACTAGTAAAAATGTGTATTGTTTAATATCCATACATTTGCATAGTTTCTCTGGTTTCTTTTGCTATTGATTTCTAGTTTCATTGCACTGTGATCTGATAATATGCATGGTAAAATTTTGATTCTTTTGCATTTTCTTAGGCAGAAAATATTAGCTAATATATTGTCCATTTTGGAGAAAGTACTATGTGCTGCCAAAAAGAATGTGTATTCTGTTGTTGGGTGGAACACTCTGTATATATTCATTAACTCCATTTGTTGAAATGTTTGGCTCAATTCTGATATTTCTTTGCAGAATTTTTGTTTAGTTGATCTGTCTATTTGTAATAGTGGGGTATTGAGATCCTCACTATAATTGTACTGATACTTATCTGATCTTTTATGTTTATTAGTGTTTGTTGTAAGTTTGGGTGTCCCATGGTTTGGTGTATATATATTTATAATTGTTATCTCTTCCTGTTGAATAGTTCTATTAGTCAACATGTAATATCCTTCTTTGCCTCTTTTGATCAGCTTTGGCTTGAAGTCCACTTTGTTTGAAAATTGGGCAACTACTCCTGCTTGTTTTCAGTTTCCCATTGCATGGAATACTGTTTTCCATCCTTTGATGTTTAGTGTATGAATTTCTTTGTGTTCAATATGTTTCTTTTGTACTGCATACCATTGGATTTTGTTTCTTGATTCATTCTGCTAACCTATGTCTTTTGATTGGCAAATTGATTCCCTTTACATTGATAAATATAATTTATAGGTATTGACTAATTCCTGTCACTGTATTATTTTCCAGTTGCTGTTTTTTTTTTCTTTCTCTTCTACTTAATTGTTAGCCCTGCCTGATACACTCATTTTATTGGACCTTTTGGCATTGTTAGCTGCTGTGTCTCCTAGGATATCTCTGAGAAATTTTTGTAGTGTTGGTTTGCTGGTCATGAATTTTATTAGATTCTCTTTATCATGGAAATATCTTATTTCTCCATCAATTTTGAAAGATAATTTTGAAGGACCTATCAGTCTGGGCTGGAAGGTATTTTCTTTTAGAGCTTTAAATTCTTCATTTCAAGCTTTCCCTGCCTTTAAGGTTTGCAGTGAGAAGTCTCTTGTAATTTTGATGGGTTTTCCTTTATAGGTGCATCATTGCTTTTCTATAAGATTGTGTTCTTGTGTTGAATTTCTGGTATTTTAATAATTATCTGCTGTGGAGTGATTTTTTCCCTCATCATGGATATTTGGAGTTCTACATGCCTCACTTATCTATATGTTAAGTTCTTTCTCCATATCTGGAAAGTTTTCTGCTATTACTTCTGTAAATAGTCTTTTTTTCTTGTGCTCTTTTGATTTTTCATTAATTCCCATTACTGTTGTATGTATTAGTCTTCTTTGAATCACCTAACTGGTGCTAGAACAATTTTTTTATATTTGCTTGTTGATTTTAAGATATCTCTCAGTAACTGATCATTGATCACAGCACTCACTTCTAGATCTGACATTCTGTATTCATACTGGTTGCTTCTGCTGGCTATATATTCAATCATTTTTTAATCTCCTGGATTTCTATTTGGAACTTTTTCATGGACTCCCATTGTTTTCTGTGCTGGGCATTCATATTTTGGATCTCTTTCTTTAGCTCCACTAGATTTTTATTAATATTTTCTCTAGACTTGCTGATCATTTGTGCCATTAGGACCATTATCTGATTAGTTACACCTTCTTTAAATTCACCAAGCTCCTTATTGAACTGTTTTACCGCCATTGATACCCTTTCAGGTATTAATGCTGTGTGGTTTATGATTTCCTCTCCCTTGATTTCCCCTGAACTGGTTTTGGGGGGTGTTGGGAGTTTTGGGGACATTTTGTGCCTTGTATTTTTTTTCTTTTTTTTAAGAGTAAGAAAAACTTATTGAGAGAAAGATAGCTTCCATCTAAGAGAGACAGAAGGGGGACTGGAAAATGGGTTGCCCACTCACCCTACTTCTCAAAAGTGTTTTATAGGACAAAACCACGAGGTGAAGTGGGTTCAAGGTGGGACAAAACTATGGTCAACTACTAAGATTGCAAGTACAGTTGCTTAGGTAATACTGATCCACTGAGAAATCACAAGGCAGACAAAACTGTGAACAAAAAATAAGATTACTACAGGTATAGCCACTTAGGTAATATTGATTAAATGGGGATCCAATGGGAAAGCAAATCACATAGTAAGCATACAAGGAATGAACAAGGATTTTTGGTGGTAAGGGGTGGATCAGGGATCTTTCTTGGAAGATCTTGGTCCCCCACCCAGGTGATTGATACCTATTTAAACTATCAATCACTGCTATTTATGCTATACATGTGTGGTAGTTTCTCTTCTTTTACAATGCTGGCTTTCAGTGAATGTATCTTGATTGTTCTCCATGTTGGCTTGGTTGTCCTCCATATTGGCTCCTCGAGGGCCAGCCCTGTCTAAATGCCTACAAGATATCTAATTAACTTACTATCTACAATATTCCCTCCCATAGGGCTGGGGGTTTAGTTCAGTGGTTCCGGTGCCTGCCTTACAATATTCCCTCCCCTCCGAAGAAGTTCCACTAACTGCTTTGAGGGGGCAAAGGGCAAGTTCTGGCTACTTCTGACTGAAGAGGGTTGTAGTTGTGATCAGCAGTGAGTTACTCTAGAGAAGGTTTATCTAAAGGCCCTCAATAGGCCCCAGGCATTGTCATCTTGGGTAGGCATATAACTTTGAGTCTCCATCCAGTAATCTCAGTGGGAAGACCTCCAAAATTATATAGGGGGAAGAGGTGCAACGCCCAAACCTGCTAGATATCTGAAGTGTGAGTTCATGTTCTCTAAAATTGAAGAATGAATTCTAAGAACAACAGAGGTTAAGAGTAGGAAAAATTTATGGAGAGAAAGATAGCTTCTGCTTAAAAGAGACAGAAGAGAGACAGGAAAGTGGGTTAACCCTGTTGCCTTGTATTTTCATAGTTCTATCTTTTAAAACATTTTTGTGCTGGGGTTTGTGGTTTCTTTGTCCCAGTGCCCAGTTCTTCAGGAGTGGGCCACAGTATTGTTTATGGCCACCAGGCAATTCAGATATTTTCCTATAGAGAAAATCGAGAGACAGCAACAACTATGTCACCTTGGGTATAGTAGTGAAGTTAGTGATCACAATAACATCAAATATTAATTGGTTTCTGACAAGCTCTAAGAACTCATGAGCTGCCCTTAACCAGAGCAGAGGTCTATGATTTTAGTGAAGACACTTAGGCCACCCAGATGCTGACCTAGAGTAATTTAAACAACTGATTTCTGCTAGATGTAGGCAATGGTACAAGAGCTCAAGCATATCACTGGACTAAATGCCATCTCCTTCAGGTTTACCCCCTCTGAAGATTACACCCACCAAACCCGGCTTCCCACCACAAAATATAAGCCTTATGATCTTGCTGTCCTGAGCCTAAGCCTCCCATTGTATTCCAGGAGATCCCTGTTTAGCTCTCACCCTCTTGGAAGCTTGTCTCCCAAGGCAGTCTCTCATCCAGTGTATGTGATAGGGTAACACTTCAGTCCTATAGTGAAACTCTCCTGAGTGTTGGTCTCATCCTTAATGAGGTCAATATTTTGGTTGTCACCTCTGCCACCCTGTGCTGTGCAGATCCCAGGAGAAGAACTGGCCAAGATTTGGTAGTTTGGCTGCTCTCCTCCCTTCCCAGGTGGGTCATGTGAGGCCTGGGCCAGCAAGAGTGGCAGGGTGGGCAGGATGCACAGGGCCCTCTCATCTTGTTTCCTGCATAGGTCACTTGAGGCCTATGCCAGTGGCAGCACCACGGCATGCAAGCTGTGCAGAACCTGTCTCCTTCTTTCTTCCATATGGGTCACATGAGGCTTGGGTTGGCAGTGGGGGTGAGGTACACGGGGCATCTTTCTGTCTCCTGTGTGAGTCACATAAAGCCTGGGGCAGCAGCAACAGCAGCAGCAGCTAAATGTTTGTTTTGTGAAGATTAAGTAATGTAAGAGATCTGACATATAGAAATTAAATACTTTCCTGGGCAAGCAGATGAGCTACTGCAGGGGAACCCATTTGTCTCATGCAAACACCCCTCCTTTAGCTAGACCAGGTTTGTTGAATGGCTGTTATGCAATAAGGTATCCATTAGGGTTTATAGCTGGGTGTCTCCCCAAAGCCTCATATGCTCATAGGAGGGGCTTCTGAAATGTGACTGGATTATGAGGGCATCATAACTGACTTGCTGTTAAGAGATGGGGTATGGTTGGAAGAGGTAGGTCCCTGGGTGGATGACCTGAAAGGCTACATCTCCCTTCCTGGCTCCTGCCTTCACTCTACGCTTCCCAGATGCCATGAGGTGAGTAGCTTTTCTTCCACCAGACCCTTCCACCATGTCTTCCTGTCTTGGAATTGGCCAACTGTGGACTGAAACATGAGCCAAAATAAACCTCTAATCCTGTGAATTGTGCATGTTAGGTATTTTGTCCCAGCAACAAGGAAAGTGACTACAACAGTGTGCAGAAGTTAATTATTGCTTTAAGGAGCACTTTATAGACTCTAGCACATCCCAAAATCTGAAATATGGCAACAGAATGCCTAACTACTGGTAATGAGGAGCCAGGCCTTTTGTAGGACAAATACAAAGTGATGTCTTGGTGTAGGCTGAGCATTGCCTACTTGTCTGAGAAATGTCTCTGCAGTAAGGGTGGAGTTGATACAGCTGGGAGAGGGTTGGGGTCTAAATTTCTTTTTAAAAATATTTTATTTTTTTCCCCCATTAAGTTTATTGGTACATTTTAGGTATAAAATACATTTACATACATCATTGAGATCTTGTACCATTACATGAATATCTTGGTTCTCATATTTTCCCCTTCCCCTGCCCTCCCTTCACCTCCTCCACCCTTCCCTATTTGCAAAGATTTTGTTTCCATTTTTTTCCTTTTCTAACATTTTTTCTTTTCCCTTCTTTCCTTCCCCCTACCCCTCCCACTTCCCTGCTCCTTTAGACCTTTTCTTCCTATTACACAATATCAATTATACATTTTTAAAATTACAATATCAAGATCCAGAAGACATTACCACAGATTCTACAGAATTTAAAAGGATATAGAAAGCATATTACAAAAATCTGTTTTGAAATAAAT
>NW_004624836.1:6560589-6574294 GCF_000247695.1 Heterocephalus glaber | reverse complement strand
GTTTCCTATGTTGGGATTCCATCATGTTCCTCAGATCCTCTATTTTTTTTATCTGTGTCCTCTCTAGATTTATGAATCATGTCTTGCACTATGAGCACAATCTTTGCTGTTTTCTGAGTAATTTTCTCTGATTTCATTTTTTCCAGATCCTCTTTTGTTGCCAGTTCAGAGAGCCCAGGTGGTTGAGTATTAGATTTTTCCATCTTGTTTCCCTTTGGGGTTGCTGTAGGTGATCTGGAAGTCTGTTTTTGAGACTTGTTTACGTGTCTTCTCATTTCCATGGGTGTGGGGGGGGTGCTTCACACACCCACGCGGCTCACCTTCTCTGCCCTAGGAGCATGGAATGGAATCTTTGTTTTTTAATGTCAATTCCATTTCACCTTTGAAAAGTCTTTCTGAAACCTTTTTCCAGAACTTATGTCATTAGATCCTGAGAGCAAATATGTAAGATACATAGGCCAGCAAAAGTGTCAAAGTAGTAGTGGTAAAAGTTAGCATGTACATAACACTTATGTGACAGACACCATGTCAAAAAAGTTCTTTACATATATTAGTTATGTTATCTCATTTAATTTTAAAAACAACTTCATAAGGTTGATAATAGTGTTTTATTTCCCTCAAGTAAGGAGACTAAAAGAGATTTGATGAATATGTTATGGTTTATATTTTAAATATATCCCAAAGATCAGTGTGTTGGAAACTTGGTCCCCAGAGTGATGCTAGTGGGTGGTGGTGGAACCTTTAAAAGTGAGGCCTACTGGGAGTTCTGTAGGTCACTGGGGGCATACTCTTGAGGGGGGATTGTGGGATCCCAGCCTCTCCTTCTTCCTTTTACTTTCTCTCTTTCATTTCCTGGTTATAAGGGAAGTGATTTTGTATTACCATGTACTCCCTGTCATGATGTGCTGCCTTCACAGGTTTGAAAGCAATGGGGCCAATAGATCATGGACCAGAACTTTCAAAACTTTGAGCTTACATAAACCTTTTTTCATTATAAGTTGACCATCTCAGATATTCTATTGTAATGGAAAGCTGAGTAGCATTAGACTAGGTCATGCAGCTAGTAAGAGGAAGAGGTGAGCCTCCAAACCAACTCTGGCTGACAATAAAGTCTATGGTCTTATGTACTATGCTGTATTCCATTTTTCAAAGTAAGAAATTGGGAACAATGAGGTTGAGTGGCTTGTCCAAAGCAAGCTGGTACCAGAAGTAGGCCTAACTTTGGTTGTTTTTTTCTTGTTTCCAATGGCATTATCAATGGCATTTCTTCCCATCCCAGGGGTACTATGCTCCAGGAACCCTGTTGTCACCATGATCCTGGAATGCCAGGGAACACATAAACATGTCATCTTCCAGCAAAGACAGAGTTTAATCTTCATTATTTGTGATACCTGCTCTGTAGATGAGGTAACCAAAGTGCCAATAATACAAAAAGCTTACCTCAGGCTCCCTACTGTACCAGGAGCAGAGAAATTCTCCTTAACTCACAAGTCTGGGCTTGTTTCACTTGAATATCTATGCATGTGCCCACAGAGCAATAAAGAAAGCAGTATGGTTCTAAAGATAATCAGACAAAGGAAATCCACTCTACTCCTAGTCTCTTTTTAATTGAATCTGTAGAAGCCTCCTGGAGTTGACACAGAAATGAGGTACCTGAAGAGAAGGCCAGGGCCCTGCAGGGATAGAACAAAAGAGGTTTGAAAAATCATATAATTTGAGTAAGAGCTAGGTGGAAAGTAATGTCATGGCCTTACGAGCTTGGAATACCCTTTCTGTAGAGCCATTGTCTCAGAGGAGGTGGATGAGGGCAGGAACACAGGCATAGTTGTAAACACATTCCTATCCTGGTCCATAGCCATAAAACTAACACTCAGATTTGGGCCTGGTGCTCAGGGCTCTAGTGGCTATGGATCAGTGTTACCCAAAAGATTTTGCCAGTCTAAGCAGAAAACAAGCAACATGAAAGGAAGCTTGTTCAGTGAACCCAAATGTCAGCCTGTGTACCATGTTTACCTGGCTGCATCTGCATCACCAGGGTAATTCAAGAGCACTACCATATTTGGGAAGTACAAGACAAGATCAACTAGTATTCTCTGTTGTTAGGGTTCTTTGTAGGGACTATGGAGACCAGAAGGAGGAAGTCAGAAGGATCATTTGACTGGTGCTCTCATTCAGAAAAGGGCTGTAGTATATAACCTATTAATCCTATAATTATCTTGTGAATAGCATATATTGCATTGTATTTGTGTGATGTCTGTTGGAATGTTTTGTTGCTCAAGGAAACTATTTCAAAAGCACCACAGTTGATGCTTTATTTTGGTATTTGTTCACTTCAAAATATAGAGAAAGCCTTACAAAATGAATGTCTGCTAAACTTTTCTCTGACTCTTAAGCATAGAAAGCTGTGAATAGCAGCATCAGGAAATGGACTTGGAACTTTAGGTAATGGAGATCCTATAAAAATGTTTAAAAAATGACTGTGGTTGGGCCGGGGATTTAGCTCAGTGGTTCTGCTGCTTGCCTTGCAAATGCAAGGTCTCAAGTTCGATCCCCGGTTCAAAAAACAAAAAAAGACTGTGGTTGAATTACTCAATTTTTCTGTTGCAAATTACACAATACTAAAGACTGGATAAATTTTAAGGAAAAGAGATTTATTTTGGCTCATGGTTCTGGAGGTTTCAAATTCAAAAGGGTGGGCCCATTTTTGGATCTCCAGTGATGACTTTCTTGCTGGCAGTGTCCTGAGGGAGTACAGTACAAGGCATCACATGGCAAGAGACAGGGAATGCATCAGTGCTTGTGTGTCTCCTCTGGTCTCTCTCTGTCTCTCTTTTCTTATAAAGACACCAGTATTCAATCATGGAGGTTCCACCTAGATGACTTTATCTGATTCTAAATACCTCCTAAAGGCCTCCGCTCTAAACACCATAAAAGATTCTACATTTTTAATACCTTACAATGAGGATTAAACATGAAACTCTGGGGAGTAGACTCAAACTGTATCCAAACTGTAGATATGTGTACAAAAAGGCATGGAGGCAGGATTGAAAGCTTCTGCTGACAAGACTGGTATGAGTTTTTTTGTTGATTTTTTTTATTTTTAAATTTTTTTAGTGCATGTTAATACTACATGATGATAGGACATATTTCCAGAAAAATTAAGGACTGCATACTGTAGTGATATATGTTTATAGTGGCATAATTCACAAAAGCTAAGCTCTATAAACAGCCTAGATGTCCTTCAACAGATGAATGGATAAAGAAAATGTGATAGATGTAGAATGGAATATTACTGAGCCATAAAGAAGAATGAAATAATGTCACTTTTGCAGAAAAATGGGTGGAACTAGAAACCATCATATTGAGTGAAATTAGCCAAAAATCAGAAAGTTAAATATCACATGATTTCTCTTATATGAGAGATGTGGAAGGGAACAAGTGGGAGTGGAGAGGAAAGGAAGAGTGGTTAATGGGATTGCAATTGATAAAGATATGCTAAATGCATGTACCAACTTCCCAACATATGGAAATATAAGTTGCCCCCCAGGGTAGGCAAGAAGGAACCGGTCTAAGGACATACCATGGAAGCAGAGATAAGACTGAATCACATTGATGAGAATTTAGAATAAGATCACTTAATGACCCTTTAGACCACCCTTCTCATCTTACATGTGCAGATACCAAGGCCCAGGAAGATGAAAATATATCACCCAAAATCACCAATCTGTTTGGGCCAGAGCTTATAGTAACATGTCATATTTGTCTACTACACAAAGACTTAAAATATTAAAATGAAACAAGACTCTGGAGGAGGGACAAGGACAGAGCTGAGAAAAACAGCAAGATGTCGAGCCTGTACCAGCATCGCAGATAGCACTTGAGCACAAGACCTCTAAAATGTTCCCTGAACATGTCTTGCTCTTTATAAGGTAGATAGGATTTGAGAAACTCTTTTAAGAAAGTTTCTGAGGCCCTGACCTGAGGCTTGAGACTTGAGTACTTAGAAGACCTCAGGTGCCCTTCAATATAGTAGGCCAGTGACTGGTCTGGTGACTGGGTCTCACATGTTAAGTTTGGTGGAGTAACAAGTATTAATAAATGCTAGCCTGCCCAGCTCCCACTGCAGCCTGTTTCATTCTTCTATATGGGTGGCATTCCACAGAGGCCAGGGTAGGGGTGGGGGTGAACAAATCAGCAAGCACCAAAATGAAGAGGAGCTGAAGTTGTTTGTTGAGACATGTGCTCTTTGCAGGGGCTGGCCTCCGTGCCCAGACAAACTCCTTCAGAAATAAATGTTTTACATGAAAGACTAATTATTGGTTTGAGTTTGGGGTTTAGTTGAAAAGAATACGTGGCTCTACTCAGTATGAGTTTTTGCAGACAGGCTGCAGAAAATGACAAAAGACATGGGGGATGAAATGGCAAGATGGAAAGTGGATATATCCAGTGTTCCCACAGAAATCTCCTCTAGTTAGGGAGAGATAGTTTTACAAAATTGGATTTCCTGAGGACTGAAACCAAATGGATCTGGAGCAAAGGTGGGACCCCTAGAGATGGCAATAACAGCATCCAGTTCTTGTCCCTTGTACTACCCACTCAGGGGCTACAGGTACACCCTGTCCAGTATCCTCTCTCAATTAGCTTGTGCTGTTGTCAGCAGCTACCACTAAAAAGACTTCACCAGCAGGACTGGGAATAGTAGCCCACACTACCTTCCTCCAACCCTAGGCTGCTTTCTCTCTGCATTACTTGCCAAGCCAAAGTGAATTATATTTCAAACAGGGCACACGTAGAGACCAGGAAAGGTCTATGCACTGCTCTGGCCTGTCCAGTTAGAGTTGATCTGGAGATACCAAAAAATAGTATGGGAATTGAGTGCCTAGCTGAAGCTCTATACAAACTAAATGAAAAGGCTAGCTTCACCAGCTACCTACTATATTTCTTCAGGCAAGGAATTTAATTCCTTGTAATTCACTTTCCTGTAGTAAAAAATAGGGGAAATAGTCACACTGCAGGATTATTGAAGGACTATATAAAATAATGTATATGAAGAAAAAATGAACGATGTCATATTAAAAGGAAGAATATGAAATTTATCATCCAAACCATGCCCATTTTGAGAAGGAATTTCAACTTTAACAATTAGAATGGGACAACGGTCATAAACTGGGACATCCAGTCACCCTATTCATAAAGTTTACCTATTATTAAGAAAACCTGACTTTGACTTCTGCAATTGATTGCTGAGAAACTTGGTGGAAATAGTCTCTTTTCTCTAGAAATTTTGTCCAATTGTGAAACAAAGTTAATAGAATGTAAGAGGAAAGCTGAAAATTATATTGAGATTGATAATTGTCTCTGAGATTCACTGGAAATTGTTCCTTTTATTGAAGAATATAATCTTGTGATAAGCAGAGTTTTAAATTACTAATAACAGTAAAATGGGGATTTCAAGCTTTTTGGTCTCTAGAACAAGAGCAAGTGTCCTATGTTTTCTGTTCCTCAGTTCCAAACTCTGAAAAAGAGGAGGCTGAATGTCACCCTGCTTCAGCTTTCTCCCACATATAATGTCTGGTGGAGGTAAGGCTTGTCATAGGATGAGAGAAGGAAGATGGAACCCCAGGGCCCAGTGGTCTGGAGATCCACTTGGATCAAGGTTTTCCATGGGCATAGGGCCCTCATCAGACCCAGCAGCAAAGAGGGAGCACTCTAGAGTGGATGAGGTATGCTAGGGCCTGGACTCTTCTCCTCCAAAAAAATATAACAGCTCTTTCCAAATTTACAAACCAGCCTGAAAAATAAGACTCACAAACCAAATAATGGGACTGATTGGGCAGCTAAAAGAAGGCCTTTCCTTCACTGAGTTCAGGAAATACAAAATTCACAGGACATTCTCCCATGCTTCCTCTCTTCTTTCCAATGTCACTACCAATCCCCAACAGCAGAGATGGACAAAACTGACCCTATGCTTAGGCATATATATGATAATTTTCAGGTCAGTGGAAGCTAAATTCCAGACACAGACTTGAGGAAGTAAACATTTTGGCCCTTTCTATCAGTGGGTTTTGAAAGAAAAGAAAAAATTTTTCACAACTATTGAACTTATGCCATGTTTTGAGGCCCCTACGCCCAACTTCACATCAGGAGAGTGAGAATGAGAAAGGGTGCCTACTTCATATGCAGCTTCTGGGTCTGGGAATGTAGCTCAGATGTAGAGTGCTTGCCTACAAAGGTTACCTAATATAAAGGTTACCTGTACAAGGCCCTGGGTTCAATCCCTAGCACTGAAGAAAAATATAGCAACTTCAGCTTGGAAAAGCCAGTGAAGCCTCAACAGTGAGTTTTGGGGTCCCAACCCACTACTTGGAGAACCCCTTGTCTAAAGAGATGGAGCTTTACCTCTGCATTAAGCCCAAGAAGGTGCACAATTCTTACTGACATGACAAAAAAATAGCCAAGACATTCACATCTTCAGTCTTCCTTGTCTGGCCTGAAGAAGAGAGCCCAATTGCTCTCCAAGGCTCTTTCCTCTGACCAGCCAAACTGGCTCCTCTAGAAATGGGTTCACCCAGGACAGTGTGAGGAGAACAGAACTGTCCCTGAACCTCCAAGGTGCACTTTCCTGTGCTCTCATTGCCTCCTGGCTTACTTTAGCCTAGGAAGAAATTTTGGTGTCAATGGGCTTCCTAGCTGGGCTACATGCTCTGAGAGGGTGACTGTCTTGTGCCTTTTGCTCAGTGTTCAGTTCACAGTAACACATTCACTAATTGTGAAGTGAAAGAGACTGGGTGGTTCCTGGGTAAGGTGGTCAAGTCCTGGTATCAGATAAGCTTATGCCTTCCCTTCCCTTCCCTTCTCTTATCTTTTCTTCAGTTGTGGGGTGCGAGTGTGTGTGTGTGTGTGTGTGTGTTTGTCTGTCTGTGTCTGTCTGTCTCTGTCTGTCTTTCTGTCAGTCTGTCTTGTGTTCCCCCAGGATGACTCAAAAGCTCTCAAGAGTGAGTTTCACAAACTTGTTTTAGGTCCTACTCCAACTCTGCTCCCTAGGTGACTGGCTCTTCTTTCTGATGTCCCCACCATTGCACCGGAAAGACCCCTTTGGAGAGGGTCCCTAGCTGCTCCCTGCCCAAGGTGCCCCCCGTTCCAATTCTATTTCACCTAGGGCAGGTTCCTGTTCACTTGTCTAGAAGATAGGAGAATCAGGCTAGTGAAGGGCAAGGAGCCAGACTGTTCTGTGACTCTTTATCTACATGTTGTGTGAACATTGCTACCTTCTGAATCTCAGGGATAAGAAACAGGGATGTGAGGTTGTAGGCACCACTCTCCTCATTATGACTTAAGTTGCAGTGATGAAAAGGCCTGCTACTCACCCAGGCAGTTTGAGGATGATCAACATACTTATCTAGACACAGGTCTTGGTCAGAGGAAACAAGTGTCAGAAACAGTAGGAAACAGGCAAGAAGACCTCCTGCCAGGAAAGGTAGTTAAGACACTTACACAGGAAAGTGTGGTCTCCTTTTGGAGGAAATTTTAGAGGAAACTAGGAAGCTAGTAGTCCCCTAGAGTTCATCTGATCTAGTCCCTTCACTATACAGGTGAGGAAACTGAGACCAAAGATTGGAAGTTGCCTGTCAGGGTCAGAGAGCTGCCTGATATTAGAGGACAGGCTAATCCCTGCTGCTGAGCCTTCTGGCCCTATCAACGAGTTTCCATTAGTCCAAGCTGAGAGACCTCCTCAACCACAGGTCAGCCCATGTGGAGTATCTGGAGTGATTTTACTGTTCATGTGGAGTGTCTGGAGTGTCTTTGATGTTCAGAAGAGGACTTTCTGCAGCCCTCAGAGGGTAAATGGCCAGTGGGAGGAGGGTAGGATCAAAGCACTTGTCCTTAGGAGAGCTAGGCCCTGACTATTCTCTGGACACTCCCTTGCCTCCTCTGAGGAGAAGAAGGACTGCTATCACTCTGGGGTGTCTGATAGCTGGTTCCAGCCCAGGGTCCAGGATCTCTGCACAGATTGGCCTGTAATTCCTGAGCACCCCCTTCCCCCAAGGATCTCTCAGATAAACAGGCAATTGGTCCCCATTTAGGGGAGACCATTCCAAATCTGGGTAAGGCTCAGCTGGGGATGGGGGTACTGATATTCAGGAAACAAGCTCTCTGCACTCACAGAGATTCTGGCTTGGGGGAGCCTGAAGCACATACACCCAAGGACAGACACTTGAATGGAGAGAGATGGGCCAGAGTTGAGAAGAAGTCAAGGGAGCTGGACTGCATTGGTCTTTGACAGATGCTGGTAGGACCTGATAGGCAGGAGATGGGTGGGGGGCAACAGTGGTAGAGCCCTTCCCTGCCCGTTTCCTAAAGGCTTTCCTCACATTCTTGGAAGCGGGGCAGACTGGGCAACAGGGCACACATGGTTAGGAGTCTTGGGATGCCTGACATGAGTTAACAACCTAGCCCAGTCCCTTACCAGGCAGGTGATGCTGAGCTGCTTATTTCACTGCTTTGAATCTCAGTCTCATCTCAAAATCCGAGAAGCTCGTTTTGCCTTAAGTAGCAAAAGGCAGAGCTCACAGAGTTCTTAGGGGTCAGTGGTTCCAGAACAATCCCAGTTCCTGTCACTTCAGTCTATTCCAGATGCAAAACCTGTGTGTGGACTTTATTTAGATCTTGACTGACATAAAGTAAAAAAATCACAAGAACAAATACTTTTTGTGACATTGACGAAACGTTAGACATTTGCACAATGACTGGGTTCTTGGTGATATTTGGGAATGATAATTATTTTAGGTGTTACAGTGGCAGTGTAGGTAAGTTTAAAAAGTTCTTATCTTTCAGAAGTACATTCTGAAATTCTTTGGGATACAATGATGAATAGCCAGGGGCTGGGTGATATGTACAGGAGGGTTCATTATGTGATTCTACTTGTGTACAGGCTTGAAATTTTCCATAAAAATGTACATATGAAACAGAGAAGGGTGTGGCTTGTCTGTCCCCATTTGGAAGATGTTTCTCATGGGAAGTGACATTCACAAGGTGAGAAAAGCCTTGTATGTGATTGTGAACGCGAGAGACACTGCTGGCTGGAAGCTTGTGCCTGGAGATAGCAATCACACCCCCTTATTTAGCCCCCTTCTTTGGCAGCGTTTGTGCAGCTCCTTTCAGCCTGTGGGGGAAAGTTTGGTTGCCAGGCAATAGAAGGCTGGGGCCCCAAGCCTTCTTCTTGGGAGGAAGGAGGGGGAAAGCAAGGGAGAGAAGCAAAAGAGAAGCTGCAGAGGAGGTTAGCCTCTGTGGCAAAGCCTGGACTGGGGCAGGAATAGAGAGGGTGTTCCTTCATGCCACTCTCTGGTGGCCTCCACTCTGTAGTTTTCTCCTGCTGGGCAGCCCCACTCTCAGAGCCTAAAGCCCCAGAGAATGGGCAGGAGAATGTTGGCACCTGAACCTCTTGTGAGAGCCAGGGAGCTCTGACCCTTTAGCAGCTGTGTAGTCAGAATTCTGGAAAGACCTCTTCTAGGTTCTTCCACACTCTTAATTATTTTTCAAAAATCCTAAGAATGCAGCTAGTTCCCCAAATGGAAAATCTGCATTTTTAATCACCCTGAACTGGGACCACCCCAGAAGGCAGGAGGGCAGGGTCTTCTTGGTGGTGGGAGTGGTGGTGGTTAGAAGTCTGTCCTTACTATCCTTTGAGAAGTGGATGTAGAAGCCTCTAGCAGTGCACAGTGGCCTGGCAGTCTCATTGTCAGCTGAAGTAGTTGGAGGACCCTGTGTTGTGGCATTGCTTTAGATCTGACTGTCACTGAAAGTTGTGTGGACTTGAGCCCAATTATAACTGTGTTTCCTGTACTCTAGGAGGAAGGTGTCTTGCATGTCCCCTTGCTCACTTCAGGCTTGGAAGGGCTGGGATTAAAATGAGCCCACAACCCCTACCATAGGCAGGGACTACCCTCATTCAGGGTGAAAGGAGCCTGGGCCACCCCATTCTGAGTACCCACCATATCTGGCTGGAGGCACCAACACAACTAGTGACTCTTGTTCCCTGTTCAATGAGAGTGTTTCTTAGAGTTATCCTGTTGTGATCTTGAGGTGGGATTCACACAGGCTCCACGGTAGAAGGATGGTGGGGAATAAGGTTATTCAGCTGCCTGGGAGATCAAGGTCTTTCTTTTATTTTTTTCAACATCTTTCAAGACCTGGCATCTGAGAAGGGAAGGGTATTGTGCTAGGCAAGAAAAACATCAAAGAGGCCAGCAGTCAGTAAGCAAAAGAATGGCCCAGACAGCCCCCTCTTTCTGCAGCATCTTCATGGCTCCTGGTTGCTAGGAGCAGGACTTTCATTGCTAAGCAACAGGAGCCTGGTGGATTAAGATCAATTTCCTGAGTTCACTGGAAGGGGGAGGGAGAGAAGGTGGAATGCAGATGCCTTGGGAAAGCTCATTCCAGCCTCTAAGATTTGTTGAAGGATGCAAGTGGAGAGTGTGCAGCAGGTATTCAGTATAAAGACCTAAAATATGACTGGCAATTAAGATGCTGATTAAGCATTAATGAATACTAATGCTATTCCTTTATGAAACACCAGGAAAGGCTTACAGTCCCTGGGGTCTTTCTGAGTCACCTGGCCAGTACAGATAGTGCAGGGCAGGGTTTGTAATCCAAAGAGAATCAGAGCATTTTAGAATCAAATGGACCCCCAGGGTGCTGGGATCCAGTCTCTTCTTGTTAAGAGACAGAGGCCTCTCTGTCTCTCTGCCTAGATAACCTCAGGGATGAAGCTTGCAGTCTCCCAAGTCAGCCCTTTCTTGATCCTTACCCTTTGAAAGTACCTTATTTATCCTGTTCAGCCTGTCAGTCTCCCTGTGACTTTCTCCTGTGAAGACTAAGGGATTACTCTAATCTGCCTCTCTTCTGTGAGTTCCACCTTTCACACTCCTATTCACCAATTAGGGGACAGAATAACTTGCTCATCTTTGATCCCCCACCTCCCACTTTATCATTAGTTTTCTTGAAGGGCAAACCATAGCATAGACCAATCTACACAATGGCCAGGATCAAATTTCTGCTGTAGGTTCTAGGCTTCTACTGCCCTGCTTTAGTGAGGATCTCCTGGCCAAAAGCAGGGTCTGTGGGTCAGAAGAAAAGTAGAAGTAAATGTATGTGTGTGTGTGTGGGGGGGGGAAGACTGGGGGGATTTACAAATTTAACAGAGAGTGTCCAGTTTTAGAATAAGGATGAGTTGAGCCCTGTGGAACCTACTAAAGAAACAACTGTAACTGGTGAAATTTAAAAATCAGCTCCTTAAAGTCTCTGAGAATTGTCCTAGTTGTCTACAGCAAATGAAGCAACATTTAATATAGAAACTAGTAAATCTTGGTAAGAATAGCAAAAGTCTGTTGCATTTGTGGCCTGACCTGATCCTCCTAACTCAATGTGATGAAAGTTCCATTCTGGTTGGATGTGGCCAAAAACATGGAGCTCTCTCTTCTATCTTCAACTATAGGACAAGAGTTTGACCCAGTACAGATAGGATTCTGGATTCTCTCATCCTGACCAGGTCTATGTTGCAGAGAAGTTCTACTCAAACTCAAGTAAGGCCAAGAGGACTAGGGAACCATTCCCCCACTCAGCAGCAATTGGTAGGGTGGAAGCTCTAATTTGGGCATGGCAGCCAAGTAACAACACTATGCCTCTGATAATCTCTACCACAGCTCACTCATAGAATGGAAGTTCTATGTTAGGAAAGACAAGCTGTAAAATGCAGTGACTACCATTTCTGCCCAGCACCCTGCTCATAAGCACGGTGTTACTCTGGGAGGAACAAGTTGTTCACTTTGCCTCCAGGAATAGAGTCAAGGTTCTGTGCCCATGGAGATACAAGCTTTAAGAATAAAGAACTCTTTAGCACTCCTTAAGGGGTCTGCCTTTATTTGGAATAAAGAATAGAGATGATTTTACCTACAGGGGTTGTCTAAAAGGAGGAAGCCTTTGGTGGTGAGCAATTAAGAGGGGACTCATAGAATATTCCATTCTAGTAACAACTACAGAATGGTGTATTAGCAAGAAGCTTAACCAGAAGAACCAGGGGGGGAAAATAAAAACTTTCTTAGAGTGAGATCAAGTATCAAAAGTTGGGCTCAAACTTCATTGGAGCAGATTGTGGGAGTAATTTATACTCCAGGGTATTGTTTTTTTCAAATATTGGAATTAAGAAGTAATTAGTGACTGCTAATAGCTGGATGAGATATTTATCACTAGAGATCTATATCATCCAGAAACTAAAAAGGGATCTTGGGGAAAAACACAGAACACAGCTAAAACCACAGTAATCACTGGTGGCAGATACTATAGAAGTGCCCAGGACTGTCATCTTTTTCTTTATTTTTTGTTCTTTTATTGGTACATTTTAGGTATACAGTTCATTTACATTTATCATTGGGAGCTGGTACCTGTACGTGATATATCTTGGTTCTTATTTTTTCCCCATTACCTGTGCACCCTTCACCCCCTCCACCCTTCCAGGACTGTGATCTTTCAGGAGTAACACAGAAGCTGTATACTGCTGGGAAATATAATTTATTGAAGTAGTCTAGTAAAGTCAATAACAGCATCTACAGTTGCTACAATATATTATTTTAAATGTATAGTTTTCAAGCTATACAGATTCAATGAAATCCTGGTTGAAATTCCAACACCATATTTCACAGAACTAGAGAAAATATTCCAAAAATGCATTTGGAACCAGAAGAGACCTAGGATAGAAAAAGCAATTCTAGGCAACAGAGACATGGCAGGGGGTATCACCATCCCCAACTTGAAACTATACTACAAAGCTACTGTGATAAAAACAGCATTGTACTGGCAAAGAAACAGACTCGAGGATCACTGGAACAGATTGGAAGATGCACAAACAATTCCAGGCATACTTAGCCACCTCATCTTTGACAAAGTATCCAAACACCCTCACTGGAGGAAAGATAGCCTCTTTTAAAAATGGTGATGGAAAAATTGGGTTTCAACTTGCCAAAGATTAAAACAAGATCCATATCTCTCACCATGCACTCAACTAAAATAGAAATGGATCAAAGATCTAAATATTAAAACAGAAACACTAAAGTGGCTGGAAAAGAGGTTAGGTAGACCTCTTGAAGACATTAGCATAGGAAAAGACATTAAGAACAAAAACTGGTCCTGCTGAAAACACTGAATCAGCCCGCTGCAGACAGGCAGGTCTGCACATGTGGCGCCGAGGTTGCCAGTTGTGCTGAAAACACCAAATCAGCCCACGCCCCAGCAGCAATCCACTGGACCCTCCTCCTTTGGCCTCTTCTCTGTACAGCCACCTGGTTTGACACTAAAAAGATGCAGAGGACACCAGGCCACCAGATCACTGTACTGGAGCTAATCAAGTTCTCAGCATTTAAAGAATTCCTGCCCAGAGGTAGGGGCTTCTGAGCCACCGTCCAATTGCTCCTGGTCCAGAGGAAGGGGCTTCTGGGCCACCATCCCTACCACTGCTACTGGCCTCTGGCCCACCTCTCCCAGCTCAGAGGAGGTGAGCCATGCGGGTGCCAACAGCACCCCCCTGCCCCCATAGTCGAAATGAGAAAACATGTAAATTAGTCTCAGAACCAGACTTCCAGATCACCTACAGCAACCCCAAAGGGAAATGAGATGGAACACTCTGATACTCAACCACCTGGACCCACTGAAC
>NW_004624836.1:6539746-6542107 GCF_000247695.1 Heterocephalus glaber | reverse complement strand
ATTATATAAAGGTACAATTCCCAATGAGAAATGTAATTGTGTTGTATACCTACAATGTACCAATAAAAGAATTTAATACAAAAAAAAAAGAAAAGTCCTTTACACAACCCTTCTAACAACTCTTTCTGTAATTAAGGTACAGGGAATAGACAGATTCACCTCTCCAGGGTAAAACCCAAGCTGCCTAAGAAAGTGAAAATGAAGAGAGAACACAAACCTCATACACCTGCAAGCCAGTGGACCACCTCAAGTTTCTTTTCAGAAAAGAAAACCGACCTGTTGAACAAAATAAATAAAACATTTTGTCCCCTCTAAGTAGATTGTGTGGATAGTCATGCTTCTCTATTGTTTGCTACACTTGGGGTCCTTATCCCAAGTTATAATATGACCTTTTTTTTTTCTTGTTTCTTTTGGGATCCTCTGGATGACTAAAAAATGCCCGTAATAGAGACAATAAACAATGATTACTTATACAAAGTTTTCAAGCAAATTGGGTCATTCTCCTATCATCAACAACTACCTAAGAATTTGACAGACAGCTCAGACCAGTGGTGGCAAACCTACTGCTTGCATGGCACAGTGGGCTGTTTGTACCATTGAAAGCTCTAAAAGATTCACCATCACTGGCCTAGATGAATTTGCCCAGAGTGTTGCTGTCCTTCAAGATCAAATAGATTCACTAGCATTGGTGGTCATACAACATCCATAGGGGACTACATTTCCTAACCACTGACAACACAGAAGCTGGATAACTGGACTTTCAAGATCCATGAGAAACTATCTGAGTCAGAGATGTTCTGAGCAAATATCTGAAGTTGAGGTTCTTGGTTACTGTCCTGGACATCCCCTTTATTAATGCTTCTTATAACCTTACTATTTAGATTTTACCTACTTGATCTATTAAATTTGCTTCTTCTTATTTGACAGCAGTTAAATCCACTGGTAATTCAGAGAAAGAAATACAAATGGTCAAAAAATATATGAAAAAATGTTCATCATCTCTGGCCTTTAGAGAAATGCAAATTAAAACAATACTATGATTTCATCTTATTCCAGAAAGAATAGCAATCACTGGGAAATCAAACAATAAATGCTGGTGTGGCTGTGGTGAAAATGGAACCCTCCTGCATTGTTAGTGGGAATGCAAACTAGTATAACCATTATGGAAATCAGTATGGAGATTTCTCAAATAATTAAATTATAAAAATCAGAAATTCCATATGATCCAGCTATCTCCTTGGTAGATATTTTCCTCAAAGTAATTAAATTATCACACTACAGTGATATATGCATACCAATGTTATAGTAGCACAATTTGTAATAGGAAAATCCTGGAAGCAGCCTGTATACTCATCAACAGGTAACTAACTAAAGAAAATGTGGCATCAATATATAATGAAATACTACTCTGCTATGAAGGATGACAGATTTGAGACATTTGTAGGAAAATGGATGCACCTGGAAAATATAATGTTGAGTGAAATAAAACAGACACACAAGCTTAAATACCATATGATAGCTCTCATTTGAATAAGACAGGGTACAAAGAAAATGATATAGGATGGACAAAAAGGGGACATATCTCTTGAAATTTGGAAGTGGTTTAAGGGAAGGGTGAGTGGTGAGGAGGAGGGGAAGGGGAAATAAGAATAAAGATATATTATTTACAGTAACCTAATAAACTCAACTAAAATAAATACTATATACCATAACATGAGCTAAGACAAATAATATCAACAAGTATGAAAAGGGGGATGGGAGAACCAGAGGAGATGGGAGGGGTTGGGAAAGGGAAGGGGATTTTAAAGAAAGAAACAAGCTGTAACATGTACACGTACCCACTCCTCAAGATGATTGTAAACCACATGAATTGCACACATGTACTAATAAAATAAAAAATTATTTTTAAAAATTTTAATTGTTGAAAAAAACCCATGGTGACGGCCCAAGCCCAAGATAAAAATGTGCCTCCACATCCACAGCTCATCAGAAATGCCGGGTTGAGGAACACAGATCCCTTGCCCCCTTAGATCAGACAGGGCAAGAGTTCACTGGTCTCTGTCCAGGTAGGGCTAGAAATCCTATTTGGCAGGAAGCAGCCACAGAAAACAGAGTTTCCTTCTTCTACAACCCTTGAAGATTTTTTTTTGTACCTGGGATCAAGCTCGGGACCTTGTGCTAGCGAGGCAGGTGGCAGAACCACTGAGGTAAATAGATAGCCCCAAACTTTAAAGATTTTTAGGGATTAGATTTCTCAGGAAATAGTACAAGTAGCACAATAGATGCTGGGAAACCACTCCCCTCCACCCACCTGAACTTGGGCAACACTCCAGGGCCAATCCTCTTTCCATTGTTCCAAGA
>NW_004624836.1:6514746-6537246 GCF_000247695.1 Heterocephalus glaber | reverse complement strand
ACATGAAGAACATTTTCCTGACTAGTAGGTGCTTTTACATTCATCTCGAAACAAAATTCTGAACTCAGGACTTAGCAAGTATTTCTGTTATTTCCAGAATTGGTAGTCTTTTTATCCACCCACTTGCCCTAATCTTAAAATGTGGGTATCTTTCTACTCATTATCTCTATGATTTGGAATGGAAACAATTGCTTTTATTTGGTTCCTACTCTCAAATTTAACAGAGAAAGTCCTTAGAATGCATTTATCCTGCTGACTTTGCCAGGAAGGAAAAAAACAACTGCTGTGGTCTCCTGCTCCTGTTTGCTTAATTACAAAAAATCATTTTGAAAGCTGAAGGTGGATATTTAATTTGAAATAGGTGCTTAGGTTATGGTATTTGTGAATTCTTTCCCTTTTGTTCCAAACAAGAAGACTAAATAAATAGCAAGTATTAATGACTTCAGGATTTAAAAAAATGTCTTCCAGTTTTCACCACTATTATGATAAACACAGCAGAGACTGCAGTAGTAAATTCCAAATGTTCATTCTAATTTAAAATATATCTTGGCTCGTCTTGTCACATAAATTTACTGTACAAGAACAAAGGTCCACTTTTGTAATTAAACCTTTGATATGATAAACAAGGATAAAGACATCAAAGTGGATTTTTTTTCCAGTATCAGGGATGGAACTCAGGACCTTTCCCTTGCCAGGCAGGTGCAGCACAACTGAGCTATATCCCTGGTCCTTCAAGGTGGATTTTATGTCTGAATAAACATCACAGTTTCTCCACAAATACACAATTTTACATGTGTAACTCCACAGTTTCAGACAAAAGAAGGGATTTTTCTCCTAGAGAAGGAAAGTGTTGTTGACTTATTTTTTGAAGTCCTTGGATATTTACTATTTTTAATTTTTTTATTATTCTGAGGAAGGACCAGCTTGTGTAGATGTAGAAGAAATTCAGGATTTGAAAACAAAACTCAAATAAGAAATATGGATTTGTTTCCTTAAAAATTACACTATGTAATGTACAGGATATAGTGGAAACCTGTCTTTACTTCCAAATAAACAGAGGACCATTGTACAAGATGTAAGGTCATTACATCTGAGGAGTGAAATCTTTACCATTTTTGTGAGTTGAGAAAGAATTTTAAACTTGTTAGATAATCTTGACTTTTTTGAAATGGTTACCTAGGGCCATGCATACTATGATACTGGGAACTTAGGGTAGATTTATAAAAATTTGAGAGTGGTAGAAATGGCCATAAAGGGGAAATGTTGAGCATTTTAGTGATTAGTCAGATTAGTCCACCAATTTGAACTGGAATTTTTAAAAGTTTTTCATACAAATATTGTATATGAAATGTACAAAATAGGCTCTGGTCTCTTTTGCCTTCCTCCACACAAAACCTTTACTAATATCTTGTTCTATGAATCTTCTTTCTCTCTTTCCTCAACTACCTCTCTTGAATTTATGATATTTTCATTTCAGTAAAAATCACTTCTTGTCTTTCTGGTTCACTCTAATAATCTTTTGCTTTACCCTTCATGTTTTCTCTCATACCCTCTTCTCCAGTTTCTGAAAGCTTGGGTGATCATCTGTGGTCCTCCAAACTTGCCCAAACTATATTTCCCTTCATTTATTGCACCCTATCCCTCTTAAATTTCCCCTCAAAGGGTAAAAGCAATATACTAAGGGGAAACTCATTGGATACAAGTCCTAGTTTATGTTGAATTGTCTTATATATTGTAGATCTTGCTCTTATGGTTAAAGGTACCTAATTAATAGTTACCACACTTTGTCTGTTTCTAGGCTGTGCTTGATGCTATTGATATTGCTAATTGTACCAGTTTAGCCAGGATGTCATACCTATTGTAATCAGTTATTCTCCATTGTATGACTACACTGTGGTGGTCATCACTATGGTGATAGTCCAGTACCAAAGGTCTGGGTGCTGAGTCAAATAAATAGCAACTTCTGATCCATAATAAATTGGGAAGGTAGGACCTTGGGACAGACACAAAGACCAAAAACCACATATGCCCAGAAGACATCTCTGAGGAACAGACAATTCTTAGGGAAGCCTTGATACTAGTGATAAAACTATCTGCCACAAGAAATTTATAAACATCAACACAGAAAGGAAACAAAAAATATATAAAATGACAAGATGCAGATGCAAAATGCAATCCCATACCTCCAGTCCACCTAGGACAACTCCAGGGGACAACAAGATAGAGGAAATCAGAAGTCACCCACCTAAATTTTCTGCAGTGATAGTAACAGAAGTAAAAAAAACCTCAGAGAGGTTTAGAGGTTATAAGTTATAGAGAAAATAATCTCTCTGGTAAAAAAAAAAAAGAAATGGTGACCAAAAAGAAGGACATACTCAATTAATCTGGAGTAGACACACATTTTAAAAAATAGAGGAACTTAAGAAAATGATGGTAATCACCAATGGCCAAAATACAAAAGAAATAGAATCCATAAAATAGATTCAAAGAGATATCCAAGAGACTAAAAAGTCCATTGAAAGTATATGCAATAGATTGAATGAAGGCAAGGACAGAATTTCTGAACTAGAAGACAAGGTTGCACTTAACAACAGTGAAAAGAAAGACATCTTAAAAATGACAAGGAACCATGAAAAATCAATCCAACAGCTGCAAAATGATGCAAAGAAAAATAATGTAAAATGGATCAGAGTCAATGAGAAAGGTGGAGACAATGCAAATGCCATAAAAAGCCTGTTCAAAGAAGTAATGGCAAAAAACTTAACAAACATGGAAAAATAATTTAACAAACAAATAAGTGAGGCCTATAGAACCACAATTAGCCATGACCAAAATAAATCTACATTAAGGCATATAATTATCAAGATTCCAGTAATTCAGCACAAGAACAAACAAAAGAAAGCCCATCAGAATCACAGCAGACCTCTCAATACAAACTCTTAAGTAAAGGAGAGCTTGGAGTGAAGTTTCTCAGGTTCTGAAAGAAAACAACCTCCAAACTAGATTGATGTACCCTGAAAGACTATTGTTCAAATTCAATAGAGAAGATATTTCCATGACAAAGAACAACTGAAGAAACTCATGACCACTAAACCAGCTCTACAAAATTCCCTTAAGGATATTTTAGAAGGAGATAATGAAGATCACAATTTCAAAATGGTAATACAAAGAAGCCATCAGGCAGGGCAAGAAGTTAAATAGAAGGGAAAGATAGGGAACCAACAATAGGAAAATAATATGGCAAGGATAAATGAATATATTTCAGTTATAATAATCAATATAAATGGTTTTATCTCACCAATAAAAAGAAACATCCTGGCAGAATGGGTTAAGAAACAAGATCCAACAATATGCTGCATAGAAGATATACATTTAGCTCAAAAAGTTATTAATAGACTGAAAGTCAAAGGATGGAAAACAATCCATGCAACAGAAACCTGGAAAACAGCAGGGGTAGCTATTCTATTTGCAGACAAAGTGAATTTCAAGCCAAGACTGATTAAGAGAGACAAAAAAGGTCACTACATCATTGTAAAGGGAAAAATTTAAGAAGTGATAACAATCATCAGTATATATGCACCAAGTACCAGTGCTCTCAGCTCTGTAAAACAAATAGTTATGGACATGAAAAATCAAATAAGCACTAAGACGATTGTAATGGGGCCCTCAATACCCAACTGTCACAAATAGACAGATCAACTAGACAAAAAATTAACAAAGAAACGTCAGAACTGAACCAAATCCGTGAACAGATGTACTTAGTGGATGTTTGCAGAGTGTTCTACCCTACAGGATCAGAACACACATTCTTCTCAACTGCACATGGGACATTCTCCAAAATTGACCACATACTAACCCCTAAAACATGCTTAAGTAAATACAAAGAAATTGAAATTATCCCATGCATATTACCTGACCATAGTGCAAAGAAATTGGAAATCAATGGCAAAAGAAACCACAAAAACTCCTTAAACACATGGAAATTAAATAACACCCTTCTGAACAAACAATGGGTCACAGGTGAAATTAAAGAAGAAATTAAACAGTATATACAATTAAATGATAATGCTGATAAACATACTGGAACTTATGGGACTCAATAAAAGCAATCCTAAGAGGGAAACTTATATCAGTAAATTCTCACATCAGGAAAATATAATGAACTCAAATAAACAACCTAATATTCAACCTCAAACGTCCAGAAAGAGAAGAACAAATCAAGTCCAAAGCTCATATGAGGGAGGAAAGTATAAAGATCAGAGCAGAAATTAATACAATTGAGACTAAGAAAACAATAAAAAAATCAATGAATTGAGTTGGTTCTTTGAAAAAATAAATAAAAACTGACAAACACTTAAGTCAATCTTATCAAAAAAAGAAAGAATGAAAGAAAAGACTCAAATCCATCCAATTAGGAATGAAAAGGGTGAAATCACAATGGATCCTGTAGAGATCCTAAAGATCATCAATACCTACTTTGAGAACCTGTACTCTAATGAGATGGAAAACACAGAAGAAACTGACAGATTCCTAGATATGTATGAATTACCAAAGCTGAATCAAGAAGATACAAAAATTCTAAATGATTCAATATCAGTCAAGGAAATTGAAAATGTAATTAAAAACTTACCAACTAAGAAAAGCTCAGGTCCTGACAGTTCCACTCCTGAATTCCACAAGAAATTTAGAGAAGATACAATGCTGCTAGTCTTCAAACTCTTTGATAAAATTTAAAGGGAAGCAATACTACCAAAATCATTCCTGGATGTAAATATTACCCTGATATCAAAGCAAGAGAAGGACCCAACGCAAAAAGGGGACTACAGACCAATCTGCCTAATCCTCAGTGAGATACTGGCAAACAGAATTGAGCAAACCATCACAAAGATTATAAACCATAACCAAGTAGGATTCATCCCAGGGATCCAGGGGTGAACATATGCAAATCAATAAATGTAATACAGCATATCAACAGAACCAAAGAAAAATATCACATGATTATCTCAAAAGATGCAGAAAAAGTATTTGACAAAGTCAAACACCCATTCATGATAAAACTCTACAGAAATTGGAATAAGTGGACTTCATCTCAATCTCATAAAAGCCAACATCGTACTAAATGTTCAAAAACTGAAAGCTTTCACTCTAGAATCAGGAACAAGACAAAGATTTCCACTATCATCACTCCTATTCAACATAGTTGTGGAAACATTAACCAGAGAAATTAGATAAGAGAAAGAAATAAAAGGAATAAAGATGGGAAAGGAAGAAGTTAAATTTTCATTATTTGCAGATATGATACTCTACATAGACGACTCCAAAAACTCTACCAAGAGATATCTAAATTCAATAATTAGGTTCATCACACAGGTGGATATAAAGTCAACACTAAAAAATCAATAGCATTCCTGTACACAAATAACAAACTCACTGAGAAAATGGGGAAACAACACCATTCACAATAGCATTGAAAAAAATGAAATACTTAAGAATTAATCTCACAAAGGAAGTAAAAGATCTTTACACTGAAAATCACAGTACTCTGAAAAAGGAGATCAAAGAGGATATCAGAAAATCGAAATATGTCCATTACTCATGGGTAGGGAGAATCAACATGGTGAAAATGGCCATACTCTTAAAATTGTTATACAGATTTAATGCAATCCCAATCAAAATACCATTAGCATTCCTCAGAGAACTAGAGAAATCATTCCCAAAATCCATTTGGAATCCCAAGAGACATAGAATAGCAAAAATAATTCTGGGCAATAAAGCCAATGTAGGGGCATCACAATCCCTGACTTGAAATTATACTGTAGAGCTATGGTGATAAAAACAGCATGGCACTGGCAGGAAACAGACCCAAGGACAAGTGAAACATATTAGAAGATTTAGAAACAATTCCAAACACACCCAGACACCTTATATTTTATGAAGGGGCCAAATACATTCACTGGAAGAAAGATAGCCTCTTTCATAAGTGGTGCTGGAAAAACTGGCTGTCCACATGCTGAAGAGTAAAACTAGACTCCATGTCTGTAACCATGCACTAAACTAAAATCAAAATGGATCAAAGATCTAAATAGTAAAACAGAAACACTAAATCTGCTGGAAGAGAGAATAGGTAGAACATTTGAGGACATAGGTACAGGCAAAAACTTCATGAACAAAAGTCAGACCACACAGGAAATACTAAAAAGGATCAATAACTGGGATCTCAGCTTATTAAAAAGCTTTTGCACAGCAAAAGAAATCATCAACAGAGTGATAGGACAACCTTCAGAGTGGGAAAAAATTTTAGCTAGTATTTCCTCAATGGACTGATATCTAGAATCTATAAAGAATTGAAAAAAATAAGACCCCCCCAAATTTAAAGACCCAATCCAAAAATGGGCATCTGAAATGAATATATACTTCTCAGATGAAGAAGTAGATATGGCAAATAAATCCATTTTAAAAATGTTCAGGGCCGGGGATTTAGCTCAGTGATTCCACCACCTGCCTCACAAGCACAAGGACCCGAGTTCGATCCCCGGTACCAAAAAAAAAAAAGTTCAATGTCACTGGTCATTGAAGAGATGCAATTTAAAACAATGCTGAGATCCCATCTCACTCCAGACAACTGATCAAGAAATCAAACAACAACAAATGCTGGTGGGGCTGTGAGAAAAAGGAACCCTTCTCCACCGTTGGTGGAAGTGTATACTGGTGTAGTCACTGTGGAAAGCAGTATGGAGATTCCTCAAAAAACTAGGATTAGAGGTCTCATTTGACACAGCTGTCCCCTTCTGAATATCTTCCCAAAAGTATTAAAGGCATCATACCACAGTGATATATGCACATCCATGTTTATAGTGGCACAGTTTGTAATGGGGCTAAATCTTGGAAACATCCCAAATGCCCATCAACTGATGAATGGATAAGAAAGATGTGGGTTTTTAAAAATATAATGGAGCCATTATATGGTTTTATTCAGCCATAAAGAAGGATAAACTTGAGACATTTCTAGGTAAATGTATGCACCTAGAGGCCATACTGTTAAGTGAAATAAATGTGTAAATATTGTATTGTGTCTCTGGTGTGAGAAACTGAAAGTACAAATAAGGACCAAAGCACATAATAGATATTGTGAAATAGGAATAAATTGTTTAACATTATACGGTGTGAGATACTTTGTTAATAATTATAAAGTTTTATCCAAAAAAGTATAGCATTATTAGGAAATGAGTTGAGAGATACATTAGCAATTGAAAACATTATTTTAAGATCATAATACACAGTGTATCATTGTTATTCTCTAATTATTTTGTTATAAAAATTATTTTTCCATAGAACTTTTTATATTTTCTTTATTAATATCTAATTGTGTTACACTAAAATAAAAAACCTGAAGCAAGCAGAAGGAAGACAATAAAAATAACTTACAAGGAGAGAAATAAAATACAGAATAAAAAATAATGGAGGAAAATCAATGAAACCACAGAGTAGCTCACAAAAGTCCACAAAATTTACAAACATAAGGGAAGGAGAGAGGAGATAGTTATGTCAATTACTCTAATCTAATCATTATACCTTGTATATGTGTTGGAATCATCATATAGTACCCCATAAATATGTGTAATTATGTTTCTATTAAAATTATAAAGATATTCCACAAAACTTCAAAGAGAAAAAATAAAGCTGTGCCCTTTTGCAGATGACAACATTGTGTATGTAGAAAATCCAAAAGAATAGACAAAAAGAAACCATCTCCTGGAATTAATAAATGATTATAGTAAGTTTGAAAGATACTACAAGATTAATATAGAAAAGCAAATTGTATATCTATATCTATATCTCTATAGATATAGATATATATATATGCCAATAATGCACAAGTGGAATTTGAAATGAAAAACACAGTATCATTTACATTTGCACTTTCTCTAAATGAAATACTTTATATTATATTTAATAAAATATTATATGACCTAGATGAGAAAAACTGTAAAACTTGAATGAACTAAATCAAAGAAGTACATAAATGGAGAGACACTCCAAGTTCAAGGATGATAAGACTCAATGTTGTCAAGGTATTAGGTTTTCCTAACTTTTCAATGCAATTCTAATCATAATCACAGAAAGTTATTTTGTGAATTTTGACAAACTGATTCTAATGTTTATATGAAAAGGCAAAAGACCTAGCATAGACAATAATATTGAAAGAGAAGAACAAAATTGGAAGTGTTAGTTAGCTTTGTGTACCTGTGACAAGATACCTGATATTCAGTTTAAAAGGTGTTATGGTATATGTCTATATATCCACCCAAAGCCTCATGGGCTCATAGGTGGAGTTTAGCGGGGTGATTGAATCATTGGGGTGTGAAACTCATGAGTGGATTAGTCCACTGGTGAGTTTATAGATGGGTTTGATTTTGGGAGGTGAATCCTGGTGGAAAGAGGTGGGTCACTGTGAGGTTATGTATTCCTCCTCCTCCCTTAATCTGTCTGCTTCCTGCCTGCCATCCCATGAACTGTTTCTCCTCTTCTATGCCCTTCTGCCATGCTACCTTGCCTTGGGAACAGCTGACTGTGGACTGAAACCTCTTATGGATGTCAGGTATTTTATCCCAGCAACGAAAAAGTAACCAAGACAAGGGGGAAGGTTTATTTTGGCTCACAGTTTCAGAGGTTTCAGTCCATGCTTACTCATTTGGCTTCATTACTTCTAGGCCTGTGGCAAAGCAGAAACATTATGATGGAAGAGCATGGCAGAGGAAACTGCTCACTTCATGCCAGCCAGGAGACTGCGAGAGAAAAAAGCTAGAGAGAGAAGAGGGGGCCAGGAAGAAGATACACATTTTAAAGTCATGCCCCCAGTGACCTACTTCCTCTAACTGGGCCCTATTTCCTAATAGCTCATTAAGCTATGAAGTCATCAATGAATTATCATCAATGATGAGGTCAGTGCCCTCATGATCCAAGTACCTCTTTAATATCCATCTCTAAACTTCACTGCATTAGGAATAAAGCCCTCAATACATGAATCTGTGAAGGGACATTTCATATTTAAACTATAAAATTCTCCCCCTAGCCCCTAAAATCTTATCTCCATCTCATAATGCAAAATACACTTAGTCCACCTCCAAGAGTCCCCAAAGACTCAAAAGTTCCAGCATTTCTTAAAAGCCCAAGACCAAAGTCTCATCTAAAATACAAAGCAATTCTTATTTTCAAACCCCTGTAAAAATCAAAAAGCAAGTTATATACTCCCAATATACAATGGCACTGGGTAAACATTACCATTCCCAAAGGGAAAAATAGGAAAATAAAGAGGAATTGGGCCAAACAAATACCAAAACCCAGTGGGGCAAACATTAAATCTTGTATTCCCATGTCTTGTAGCATCTAGGGTAGATAGTGGTCCCAAGTGGGCTCTACAGGGCTTGGGCAGCTCAACCCTTACAGTTGTGCTGGTTTTATGGCACATGATCTTTCCCTTGGGCTGGCTCTGCTTATTGCCTGACTCTTTCCTCAAGAGTGGCTCCAACTTCCTGGCATCTCCAACTTCTTGAGTTCTCCACTGCAGTGTTAGCCTCACTCTCACAGCTTCACATGTTATTTTTCGAGGAGTAGCTGGGAGGTTTCTATTACCCCATAACTTTTATATTTTGCATGCCTGCAAAATCAGCATCATGTGAACAATGTTAAGTTCTGCCACCAGTGTGTGCAGTAGCCAGTCCCACTTAGATCATGACCACAGTGACCTCTGAGCACCTGGACAGTTGAGCATGGTGAAGTCCCAAGGAAACAATGCCCTAAGCAGTCCTGCTCCAGTAGGGGCCACATAGGCTTTTTTTTCTCAAACAAAAGGTTTGCATTTTCACACCCTTGAAACTGATAATAGAGTTTGGCTAATTCCTGGGATGTGCTCAAGGCATCTGTCCTATAGTCCAGGTGCAAAGTACTTGTTTTTTTTTTTAATAGTAATAATCTGTTTAGCAACCACACCTTCCTTGGCTACAACTTTACATATACTTCTTTTCTGGCCAAACTTCAAGTTTCCCAAACATTCTACTCTGCTTTTTGCTCTTGATTCTCACTCTAAAACTGGCTAAAAGCAGCTGGCAATACCTATGCCACTGCCTGAACATTGTGCTGCCTTCAAATTTCCTCTGCCTGATTAATTAATTCATCACCTTTAAACTCAGCCTCCCACAAAATCTTAAGGGCACAGATCAAATGTAAACAAATTCCCTGCCGAAATGTAACACAAATGGCCTCTTGTCCAGTTCCTAACAAGAGTTCTTATTCACATCTGAAACCCCATGAGCATAGTCTTTACTATCTACATTCCTATCAGCATTCTGGTCTTCTGAGTTCACACTGGAATTGTCCATTAAGGTCTGCTTACAGCATTCTAGGGCTTCTCTAGCCCTTATCTCTAGCTTTTTCAAAGTCCTCACACAAACCAGTTCCAAAGACTTGTTGACCACATTGTAGGTATAGTTATAGCAATGAGTCCACTTCTCTACTACCAATCTACTGCACTAGCTTTGCGGCACTGTGACAAAATACTTCACCTAAAAAACTTAATAGGAAGAAAGATTTATTTTGGCTCCTGTTTTCAGGTGATTCAGTCCATGACTTGGCTCTGTTGCTTTTGGGCCCCTGGTGAGGTAGAATATCAGGGAAGGGAGCATGTTGTGGAAAAATGTGGCTTACTTCATGGTAGCAGAAAGCAGAGGGGCAAAAAGGGACTGCAGACAAGATACACTCTTCCAGGTTATGTTTCCAGTGACCTACTTCTTTCAACTGGCCCCACCTCCTAATAGCCTATTCAGCTATGAAATCATAAACTCATTGATGAGATTAGTACCTTTATAATCGACTCACCTAAGCTCCATCTCTGAACATGGTTGCACTGAGGATCAAGCCCTCAATACATGAGTCTTTGGGAGATGGTTCATATTTAAACCATAACACTGCCCAACTTAAAAATTTCCTATAAAGGTACAGTAATCAATATAATGTAATATTGCTAAAATAATGGACAAATGGATCAATGGAATACAATACACAGCCTGAAATTAGATCCATATAAATATGGTCAACTGATCTTTGACAAAGAAGCAAAGACAGTATAATTGAACAATAGTCTTTTCAACAAATGATGCTAAAACAACTGGACATTATCATGCAAAAACAAAAATGAATGGACACAGATCTTATACCTATTACAAAAATCCACTCAAACTCAATCGGAGGTCTAAAAATATGAAAATTTTAAAACTCCTGGTAAAATATATAAAAGAAATTTTAAATGACCTTATGTGGTGACTTTTTAGAAACATCAAAGTTTCAATCCATAAAATAAATAATTGATAAACCAGACTTCATTAAAATTAAAAACTTCTGCTCTGTGAAAGACATTATCAAGTGAAGGGTGTTGTGGCACATGCCTGTAATCCTAGCACTTGGGAGGCAGAGGCAGGAGGATCACTGAGAGTTTGAGGCTAGCCTGGGCTATGTGGTGAGTTCAGGGTCAGTTTGAACTACAAAGCCAGACTCTGTCTCAAAAAAAAAAAAAAAAAAGACCTACCAAGGCACATTCTCTAAAGGCCCGAATTGTAAAAGGAGAGAAACTACACACCCTTGTGCCTCCCCTGGGGATAAATAGCAGTGATTGATATTCTAAATAGGTATCAATCACCTGGGTGGGGGGGTCAAGGTCTTAACCTAGCCTCTCCAGGAAATATCCCTGACCCCCACCCTTACTGAAAATCCTTGTTTGCTGGCTACAGGACTTGCTTCCCAATTGGACCACCATTACCTAAGTGACTATACTTGTAACCTTATTGGATGTTCATGGCTGTGGCCCAAGTTGTAACCATGTGGGTTTCACCATATAAAACTTCTCTATAAAGTGGGGTCTTTGGCTACTGCGCAGGACCCCTCCTGCCCTTCAGGAGCTTTCCTATCAATAAATATCTTCCTACTTAAAAAAAAAAGAACCAAAGGAAAAAAAAGGAATGCATAAACTGGGGGAAATATTTGCAAAAGACATATCCATTAAGGGACTTTTAACCAAAATAGACACAGAACTTTTAAAATTCAACAAAAAGTGAACAACTTGATTTTAAAAATGGGAAATGCACATTGAGGTGATACTCTTAAGTGAAATAAATAGGACACATATGTATAAATACCAAATAGTTTCTCTAGTGTGAGAAACTGAAAATGTAAATAAGGACTAAAAGGTATAATAGATAATGTGAAATAGGAAGAAAAGGGGCAAAGGGGAAGGAGAAGTGGGAGGGGTAGGGGAAAGGATAGAAGGGAAAGGAATTAATATGAGAAAATGGAAAAGTGGAAACAAAATCTGTAAATAGGGAGGGATGGAGGGGTTGAAAGGAGGGCAGGGGAATGGGAAAAAAATGAGAACCAAGAGAGACTATGTAAAGGTGCAAATTTCCAATGATGAATGTCATTATATTGTATACCTAAAATGTACCAATGATTAGAATGAATAATCGACAATGCAAAATAGGAAGAAAAGGTCCAAAGGGGTAGGGGAAGTGAGAGGGGCAGGGGAAAGGAAAGAAGGGAAAGGAAAAATGATGAGAAATGGAAAAAATGGAAACAAAGTCTTTGTAAATAGGGACGGGTGGAGGGTGTGAAGGGAGGGCAGAGGAGGGGGAAAAAATAAGAACCAAGATAAATCATGTAAAGCTACAAGTTCCCAATGAGAAATGTAAATGTGTTGTATACCTAAAATGTACCAAAAATAAATAAATAAAAATGGGCAATGAACTGGAGAAAAACCTCACATACATATACAGATGACAAATAAACATGAAAAGATGCTGAACATATGTCACTAGGGAATTTCAAATGAAAACAATGAGATACCACTACACACTATGAGAATAGACAAAATCCAAAGCGATGACAACAACAATGCTAGGCAGGACATGGAACAACAGGAACTTTGATTCATTGCTGCTGGAAATGTAAAGTGGTACAGCCACTTTGGAAGACAGTTTGGAAATTACCTAACAAAATTAAATATACTCTTACCATACAACTCACCAATTCCACTCCTTGATATTTACCCAAATGAGTTAAAAACCTATTTTCATAAAAAAACCTACATGTGATTATTTATAACAGCTTTATTCATAATTGTCAAAACTTGGAAGGAGTCAATATGTTCTTTGACTGGTGATTGGATTCATAACCTATGGTATATACAGACAATAGAGTATTACTAAGCACTAGAAAGAAATGCACTATCAAGCTATGAAAAGACAGAGATATTTTAACTGCATGTTACTAAGTGAATAAGCCAGTCATAAAAGGCTACATACTGTATGATTCTTGCTGTATAATATTCTGAAAAGGAAAAAAACTGGGACACTAAAGATATCAGTGTTTATATATAAAGATATATAGTGGTACTATTCTGTATGAATCTGTAAGGTAGATGGATGATCTTATGTAATTGTCAAAACTTATAATATGTATAACATCAAAAGTAAATATGAACCTAATATAAACAGTGAACTTTGTGTTATAATGTGTCATGGATTATAACAAATATATTACTCTTCTGCAGGATGTTAATAGTGGGAGGCTGTGCATGTGTGAGACAGGAGGTATATGGAAAATGTCTGTACCTTTGGCTAAATTTTGCTGTAAACCTAAAATTACTCGAAAAATAGTCTTTAAAAATATCAACAACAAGGGCCGGGGATTTAGCTCAGTGGTTTCACCCACTGCTGGTGCAAGCACAAGGACCCGAGTTTGATCCCTGGTACAAAAAAAAAAAAAATATATATATATATATATATATCAACAACAAGAAAAACAGGCCAAAGGTTTTAATAGACATTCTCCAAAGAAGACATACAAATGGCTCATGAACACCTGAAAAGATGCCTGATATCTCTGGTTATTAAGAAACTTCAAGGCTGAGCATTTAGCCCAGTGGCGCTGCTCCTGCCTCACAAGTGCAAGGTCCTGAGTTTGATCCCTGGTACCGAAAAAAGAAAGAAAGAAAGAAAGAAAAGAAACCGCAAATCAAAACCAAAGTGAGAGAATGGTTCATATCCATTAGGATGGCTATTTAAAAAAATAACAGGGGGCCGGGGATTTAGCTCAGGGGTTCCATCACCTGCTTTCCAAGTGGAAGGTCCTGAGTTCGATCCCTGGTACCAAAAAAAAAAATTTAAAAAATAGCAGGTGTTGGTGATGATATAGAGAAATTAAAATCCTCAGGTGGTGCTGGTTGAGCCTCTTTTGAAAACTTTTTGGCCATTCCTTAAAATGTTAAACATAGAGTTACCACATAGCTCAACAATTCTACTCTTAGGCATGTACCCAAGACAAATGACAACACACATTGACAAAAATCACTTTTATAGTTTTCATAACAGCATTGTTGATAATAGCCCCAAAGCAGAAACAACTCAAATGTCTATGAATTGATGAGTGGATAAACAAAGTGTGGTTTAGCCACACAATGACTTTTATTTGGCCATAAAAATAAACAAGTTACTAATACATGCTACGACATATAAGGACCTTGAAAAAGTGCTAAGTGAAAAAGACAGTTATAGAAGAATCATATAAGCTAGGCATAAAGGTGCATGCCTGTAATTCCAGCACTCTAGAAGGTTGAGTTAGGAGGATCACCTGGGCAACTTGCAACTTAGCAAGATCTTGTCTCAAAATAAAAAAGTATAAAATGGCTATAGATATAGCTCAATGTGAAGGCCCTAGGTTCAATCATTAGTACCACAAAAAGACTATATATTATGATTTCATTTATATGAAATGCCCAGAATATGAAAATTTATAGAGACAGAAATTAGATTAGTATTTACCAAAGCCTGGGGAGAATGGGGCAATTGTGATGACTAAAGTTGATTTTGGATATGGGTAGATAATTTGGTGAATTTATGAAAAATTATTGAATCATAAACTTTAAATGGGCCAATTGTGAGGCATGTGAATTTTGCCTCAATAAAGTTATTATTTTTAAAAAGCTTATTAGAATAGAAGGCTATCTTTGAATTGATCCCTGAAGGATAATCAAATAATTGAAAAGTAAAGATAAGTACATTATTTCAAGCTGGTATAACAACAGGAATAATAGTTTGGAGGATTCAGATGTGAATGATACAAGGTGAGTGAAGAAGTATGTGTGAGAGGTTAAGGTAGGGTTAGGGAAAAGAAAATGAACCTGGGAATATCACCTGGGAAACTGAATGGCAAGCTCAGGAGTTTGGACCTAATTGCACTAATTCTATGGAGATTCGTGAGTGATTTCTGGGCTAGGGACTGACAAAGTCAGAGTTCCGTATCATGAAGCATGTCTGATAACAATCAGTTTTTAGAATATATGGAAGGAGACAAGAATACCTTTTAAACTGATATGTTTTTGTAAGCTGAGTAGTCTCCAAAGCCTGTGACTGGGAACTTTCTTAATTGTCATCTCTGAGCCACCTCCCTCAGGGCCTAATCTGAGCCTTGTTCCCACATGGCCTAGCGTATCCCAGGATTTTATTTTTGGAAAATTAAATGTGCACAGCCTTCAAGCTCCAAAACAATTACCCAGAGGTGGCATTACTGTTTCTGAGAGATACTTTGGGTACCAGTGCTAGGAGTCTAGCAGGTAGACCAACCCTAGATGGGGTCACAAAGTCAAGGTTATGGATCTTGACTTGCTTTCTGCATGGCCAACAGGGTATCATCTTTGTTTTACAAATTTTCCCTTCTATGTTTAGCTCTAGACCCCAATTCCTAGCTTTATTAGTAATTTGCTGTGTAGCATAAGTCAAGTTGTTAACTCTGTCTGTATCATGTTGGTTTCTCTGTCTATATCATGAGGAGTTCTGAAAAAATTACCTTTAAATTCTTTTATCACTTTCCAATTTAGCTTTCTTTAGGTGGAACTAAGCCTAAGCATACAGAGGCAGAAAGATGGAAAAAGGAGGACGATGTAAGAAAAAGATAGGTCCCTAAAGGATCTTAAACTTCTTTCTGGCTGAGAGCTATCAAGGTTTATGGTGACCAAGATCAACCTGGAAAGAGTAGGGGTTGTCTGCAAGTCAATCATGCTTACTTTAAGATGGCATGTCACTCTGGGAGTTTCCACTTTGTATTTTCCCTTGTTTTCTATGTCCCCAAATCCTAGGAAAGCATATTGCCTAGGAGAGTATGTTGTTTTGGGTAAGATAGGAACTCATAGGAAGTATGCCTTTCATTAACAACCTGAGCAATTCACTGAACAATGACAGGAATACCAAAAATACGGGCTTGTCTGAACTGCAGCCAGGATATGTGCCTTGGTCCTTCTTGCCTGTCTTTAAGGAGTTTCTTGATTCCTCTCCATACTTTATAAAGTCCCTACTTCCAGAGAGAAATGTCCCAGAGAAGACAGCCTACCACTTCCACAAGGGAACCATGGCTTAGAAGGCTGCTATGACCTTGCCACAGAAACTGGAAAGCCAGGTAGAAGCAGTTAGTGAAGTGGGACAAGCAAAGGGAGCAGGGATTCCCTGAGGTACCTGTACAGTTGATAGAAGCTTAAAGACCATATACTTCAGCAACTTCTGAGAGGTGTACAAAGTAGAAAAGTAGGATTAGAGGAAAGAAGTGCTTGAGTCTAAACCCTCACATTCTAGGTTGACCCCTGATAAGGTAGCACATGGCACAAGCTCGTTAAGCCAAAGTTTATTTTTGGCTATAATAGTCATTACCATTTATTGATTGGAAATGATTTGCAGTTTTGACTAGTAAGGTGAGAAAATGAATTATTGTGCAATCAATGTATTATTAGTAAGTAAATTCATGAAAAATACATGGCCTAGGAGAAGAAATATTTTAAAGAGTGAAAAATTTGGAAACTGCTGATGAAATCTAACATTTCATTTTACTTATGAAGAAATCAAGACTCAAGAAGTAACGTGTCCAAAGTCACATAGCGAGTTGTCCCATCAGAACTGAAGCCCAGATTCCTTCACATCATCCAGACCCTATTTCCTCTACTCCACTCTACTCTAGGACTATCTATTCCACCTACAATAAAGTAGTTGCTCAGGAAAAGTTTGTTGATGTGAATGCAACCCATCAGATTTGCCAGGATAGCATCAGGTTCATTCAAGTCCATGGTCATAAATTGATCTGAGTTGCCAGAATGGGACAGAAAAATAAAAACTTGGGATTTGTTTCTGTTGCTGTAACAGGATACCTGAGACTGGGTAATTTATAAAGGAAAGAAATTTATTTTGGCTCATATTTCTGAAGGTTGGGAATTCCATGAGCATGGCAGCAGCATTTAGTGAGGCCCTCATGTCAGAAAAGTGAAAGAGGAAGAGAACATGTGTGGAAGAGACAAAACATCAGTAGCAGACTCACGTTATAACAATCTGCTCTCCTGGTAACACAGTCAAGAGACCACCACAAGGACAAAGAACAAACAACTCTTATGCCTTAACTTGTTAGTCATTAAAAGCATGATTTGAGCCAAGTGTAGTGGTGCACACCTGCAATCCCAACACTCGAGAGGCTGAGGCACGAGAATCACGATGAGTTCTAGGCCACCCAGGGCTACATAGTGAGTTCAAGGCCAGCCTGGACTACATAGTGAGACCCTGTCTCCGTAAAAGGCAGGATTTGTGTTTTCTTCTGAGACAAGAGCTTAGAAAGCTGTTTTTGCTAAAAGCTGTTTTTGCTAAAACCCATAACTTCACTTGGGCTTACAGATGCCAAATAGGTAACTAAAAGTAAAGCAAAGCTTGATCTTTATTAACTTATTGCTTTGGATATAGGTATGTTGATAATTTAGGAAAATAGGCAGAACAGTTTATTTTCCCTACATTTACCTGGCCTATCACTCCCCCTTCAAGACTGTGGACATCAAGGTAAGAGTAACTAAAGTAATGCTTAGCTTTTACAGGGATGTACAATTACCTGCTTTTGCCAGCTTTCACAATGTCCAGTTCCAGACTCCTTCCTGGAGCAACGCTTAGAAGTCCAGCCATTGTCTTAAACCTGTGGTCACCTTGGTCCCAGGAAAAGCAGAGCCTCACTTGACTGAGAGTGTCACAAGCAAAGACAATCATTTCATGAGAACTGAATCACTCCTCAAGCCATGAGGAGTCCTCCAGAGCTACTACAAAACCAGGACTGAGATAATAATCAACCAGTTCCCAGCCCACCTCACAACACCATAAATAGTGATCTCCACTGTTTTGGGAGTAGGCTGGTCTGGTCCTCTTCATCATCCTCCAACTATGCTCAAGCTGGAATCCTTTTCTTATTCTTTCTTACTTTCCTCTGCTAAGGAGTCTGCTTGATCTTTCCTCAAGTTAAAAGCCCCTTACTTTTTCTTTTTTTTCCTCCAAATTTGTGCTTTAGTTTGAATTTCCATTATCACTAAGGCCAGGACCCATACTAGCCAGTGACAAGATTTTTGGTGCCTGAAAGGGGGGCTGCTTGAGGCTCTTTGCAGGATTCACCTGGACCCCAAAATTGACTGAGTGCTCACAATATTGGACATGATGCTCATGTGAGTCTTGAATGGGAACATTGGCCCTATGGTCTGTCTTTCAATTTTTTTTTCTCTTCCCCTGGGCCCTCCATGTTAAATTCCCTTTGGATGCCAGGGAGTCAATCAGGACTTTACGAATTAGGAATTGCAAGGCTTTATAGGTTTTCCTGGTTAGTTGTTGGTTCATCCCAATTGTTGGCTTAGGGAAGGGGTGCTGGTTAAAATAACTCTTCTTTCACCTTCCCCTGGATCATTGGTTTTGCTTCCAGGACACCAGGGAGTAACCTACTTGGGCTTTTACTAATCAGGAACTGGGGGCCCAGAATTGTCTTGGTTACTTGTTTGTCCTGGTCGCAGTTTTGGACATTGGTTATTTTCCTAAAAACCCTGGATTGGAGGCAAATCTTCTACTGAGAAAGGGCTCCAAATTTTTCAGATTTTCTTGTGTTTGTTTCTTGCCCATTGCTCTCTGATGTTATCAACTGCTGTGTTCGTGCTTCACCTTTACAAGCCCACCTCTCAGGCAGGGCATTCACCCTCTTCTGGCAATTCACAACATTCATCCCATGCTATGTACCCTCTGCCACTATCTGTGGAAACAAACAAAGATCTCAAGGTTTAAGTTAAAATCTCATTACTCTTTTTCTTTTTCACCCATTGTCAGTGGAAGGTAACTTCTACTCTTTTGCTTGGGTTAAAAATCTGGTTTCTCAGCCGTGGGGTCTGGCTGATTCAAGTTGGCAGGCTCACTTCATTTATGCCTGTCATACCCTTTATGATGCTAACTGTGCAAGAACTTCTATACCTGGCACCTTCTTCAGACCCCATCACAAACTCCGATGCCCTTCTTTGTCAACACCAAAGCTTCTGTCAGCCCTTCAGTGCCAGATCTGGAGCCTCTCTGTCCTTCCCAGGTTGACTATGTTAACTTAAAGCTCCTTTCCTGCCCTTTACCACAGCTTGTCTCCTTGTCTCCTTGGCATAATGGGATTGGTGGCTGAGCCTGGTCTATTGGAAACCCTGGAGCCAAGGCTTTTGCCCTAAAACTCTGGTAACAAATTTCTCAACCCATGTGAGGAGAAAGCATGCCTTTGAGCATTAGCTACTTGCAGCTACTTGACATTAGACAAGGAGTGAAGTTTGAATAGCCCTATAGAGCTGCCAAAATTACTTTCATTTGGGGGGCATTTTCTTATCTTTCTACTTCAGCTAGCATTGGCTGGGTACTTTCTACCATTAATGATGAAGCAGAGAGATGAACCCTTGAATTCTACCAGCATTTGGATTCAGACCTATGGTAAGCCCTTTATGATAGTGTGCATCAGACCTTGCTCTCTAGTTTGTTGTTTGAATTGTTGTTTGAGCCTTCTGGAATTCAGCGATTGTATCACACAGTAAAAACAGAGATATGTTAAGGAATCAGGACGTTTGGGAGATCTCTAAACATTTGTAGACATTACATTACATTACAATTGTAATTTGAATAATGATGGGAAATACTAAGTCTGCACTGTCAGGAATCCCCCTAGGGAGAATTCTAGATGATTGATCTAAATTATAGCTATAAATCTATGACTAAGAAAAAGGTGATTTATTACTGCATTTGTAATACAGTATGGCCTATACATCTAAAAGTGCACTCTGATTTAATATACTTGTCTTACATGTTAGACTATTATGCTCCTTTATCTATTAGTTTGTGTTTATGCTAATTGATTTGATAAAGGCTAAAAATCTGATGGCTGCAGCAACACTCTCATTGAAAACCTATCTATATGAGGGTCTCCAGACTCTGAAGAAACAAATTCTCGCTTTCACCCACTCCAGGTGACCCTAGGTGACTAAGGTCTTAACAGAGGTTTGGGGGTGACTTACCTCAGGATGTGGAGCAATTTCATAGTGAACCATCTCAGAACATAACCCATTCCTGGGTCAGCTGAAACTTTTTTTTTTTTTAATTTTTGAGACAGGATCTCACCATGGTAGCCTGGGTTGGCCTTTAACTTTCTGGGATCCTCCTGCCTCTGCCTTCTAAGTGCTGGGATTATAGATGTGCACCAACATGCCTGGCTGAAGTTCTCATTAGCTCATCAGGAAAATGCAAATGAGGGGTTAGTCACTCTGCATCATGAGCTCCCCTAAATCCCTTGGCATTTGGGGCTTCCTGAGACACATACAAGGGAATATCTGGCCCATTAGTGACACTCTAGGAAGGAATATCCACATTTTTTACTCAATACCCTAGCATAATTTCTTGCTCCAGCCATCACATAAGTCTCTACCAAAGTCTGGTATATTTACTAAAAGAACTGGCTTGCAGATATTCAAGAAGTAACAAATTTACTTGAGACTAAATTAAAAAAAATTAAAGGAGGACTCTTTAAAAATCCAGCCATTGCTGGTCTAAAACTTACACAACACTTGCAAATAAAAACCTTGAAATTTGGTAACATAAAATTATAAATAATCTGAGTTAACATATACACATGTCTGTGTGCTACCTTGGGTATATATTAAATGATGTGTCTACATGAAAAACCTTCCAAAAGATTCTGTTTAAATTGAACTATAGATAAGTGGGCACTGGAATAATTAACCCAAATGCCTTTTATTCACATGAGTTACTTAAGTCTTTAGTAGAATTAGTTAAATTCATTGGTAAGAGTAAAGATGTTTTTAAAGTTGATAAAATATGTTTTGTTAACCAATCAGGATAATATTTATTTTTGTTAAAATTGTAGATACAATATCCACTGGTTTCTGTGTTTTAAGTTCAATAATTTTAGGGTTTTTCTTTGGCAAAGAAATAACTAAAAAATGTTTACGTGTTTGCCTAATGTCTCGGTTTTCATAGGTAAATTAAATATAAATGGGATTAATGCTTATAAATGTTCATACCATCTGAGTCATCAGTTGTTAAAGGAAAATTCAAGTGTTCTTTGCCTCTTAACATTTATAAAAACACAAGATATTTCGGTCTATTAAATACGTTTTTATAAATTGTCAATGTAGATAAATAAGGCTTAATATTATTTTTTTCCTGGGCCTTGACTTAACATAAGATAAACATAGCACTAAACATAACAGTTAAAATTCTAATACATAATTTGATAAGCAAAAAACACAAAATATTTTATCTTAAGAAAAAAATTTGCCAAAACTAAAAAATTTTATGAGGTTTTTTTCACAAGTAAATTTAAGAAAAAGGAAAAAAAACAATGGATAAGAGTAAAACCAAAAGAAAGTTATAGAGATATTTTTCATTAAGAAGGTTAAAACAAAAAGGAAAATGGTTTTTGGATAAGAGATTTCATATGGTAAAGAAAGATTTTTTTCCTCAAATTCATTTATCGGTACATTTTAGGTATACAATACATTTACATTTATCATTGGGAACTTGTACCTTTACATGATATATCTTTGTTCTTATTTTTTCCCCATTACCTGCCTTCGCTTCACCCCCTCAACCCTTCCCTATTTATAAAGAGTTTGTTACCTTTTTGTCCACTTCTCATAATTTTTCCTTTTCCCTTCTTTCCTTTCCCCAACCCCTCCCAATTCCACTACCCCTTTGCATCATTTCTTCCTATTTTGCATTATCAATTGTTCATTTTAATCATTGGTACATTTTAGGTATACAATAAAATGACATTCATCATTGGAAGCTGGCTATTATTATTTCCCATTACCCTGCCCTCCTTTCAACACTTCCATTCCTCCCTATTTACAAAGACTTTGTTTGCATTTTTTTATTTTCTCATATTAATTCCATTCCCTTCTTTCCTTTCCCCTACCCCTCCTACTTTCCCTTCCCCTTTGTCCCTTTTCTTTCTATTTCACATTATCTATTATAGCTTTTAGTCCTTACTTACACTTTCAGTTTCTCACACCAGAGAAACTATTTGGTATTTACCCATGTGTGTCCTATTTATTTCACTTAAGAGTATCACCTCAATGTGCAT